>OVAN01001516.1:8812-40313 GCA_900406275.1 Anastatica hierochuntica
TTGAACGGGAAACGGACCCCGTTATACCATGATAACCGACATAAAATCCGCCTCGATTTGCGCGCTAACCGCGTATAAACCGGGTACAAACCGCGTATTTTAGACCGTATATTTATACGGGCCTTTTAAAAAAGTCTAGGCCCAACTAACATTTTGGGCCGCTCAAATTAAGCCCAAAATCAACGGCCGAACTCACATTTTGAGTTTTCAAATTAATGGGCCAATATGTTTAGTTTGGCCCATTTATAAAATGTCAATACGGCGACGTTTTGAGTCTTCTCTTTCTCTGTGTTGTTGAGAAAATGAAGAGCTCGAAGCTTCAAGGTACGATTTCAACTTTTCTCTTTTCGATTTTGTTGGTGGAGAGAGAGCTTTTCGCTGTTTATTTTCAACTGGGTTTCATAAATTACCTCTGATTTCGCTTGAAATTTTCGTTTTTGGGGTTTAATCTTNTCGTTTTTTGGAGTTTAATCTTTATGACGAGATGTGTGATTTGAAGCTGTTCTAAGTGTAGAAGACGAACTGGGTTTATTGTTGAATTCAATGTTTTGTTTTTGAAGTAGATAAAAATCTAATTTTGCAGGGTACTGAAGATGATGATTCGATTGAACAAAAATCTGCTGTTCGTAAAGAAGCACTTAGAGCTTTAAAGGCAGCTCAAGAGCTTTCTGAAAAGAACGAAGATGGAGAAGAAGAAGATCTAGACGGATGTCGATGTATATATACACCTTGATCGAGTTCAAGAAGTTCCACATGAAGGGCCTATGTGTGACTTATTATGGTCTGATCCTGATAACAGATGTGGCTGGGGAATCTCTCCTCGTGGTGCCGGATATACTTTTGGTCAGGTATTTAATTACGAATCCTCTGTTTGAGCCGTTGTCCTGAATCCAACTGACTTATTTTCATGGTTTGTTTGCATAGGACATTTCCGAACAATTCAATCACACGAACAACTTAAAACCGATTGCCCGAGCGCATCAGCTGGTTATGGATGGATTCAACTGGGCACACGTAATACAATCAAACTCCTCTTCCGTGTATAGATTAGCCAAAACCTTAGAATCTTTGCCCGCTTATGTTAAATTATATTCCCATTGACAGGAGCAAAAGGTGGTTACTATTTTCACTGCACCGAACTATTGCTATCGCTGTGGAAACATGGCCTCCATTCTCGAGGTCGATGACTGCAGGAACCACACCTTCATTCAGGTCTTTTATCATACTAGACAAGTTCATTACTACAAGACAATGTTAGAAATATATTTTTGTTTCACTCCTAAAGCAATCGCGGTTCGGTTCTTTCGGTTTATAAAAATTGGTAACCATACATGATTCGAAAATCTTCCGGTTCCGTTTCTTTTGAATAGTAACCATTCAGGTATTTTAAAATATTTCGGTTTCAACTCTTTTTGTTTTATCAAAGTAGTAAGTAACCATTGGAATATTTCGTTTTGGTTCGGTTTCTTTTGTTCTTCGGCTCCGGTTAATATGCCCACTCTCTGCTTACAATCATATGTTATACACAAGCAAAAAAAAAAGACCAAACATGTCTAATGTCCGTGTGGACAAATTGATTAAACGTTTTATTTGTTCCTCCAATGAGAACAAATCTCATAGAGACAAAACAAAATAACTAAAAGCAGAACAAAACGAAGAACAAACCAAACCGGTCTTAAGAGTTTATAAGAAATTGAGTAAAAGAACAAAAGTCTTGTGATTGTCTCCTCTCCTTTGGGGTTTTAGGTTGACTGAAATGTGTAACCAACTCTGTCTATGCCCGTACACCTCGGTTAAGACTTACCATACGGCTCGACCCGTCCATCTGCATCCCTCTGTTCCCGGCTCCGCTTCTTCCTGCATACCCACCGGTCCCTCGGTTTTGACCACCATGTCCCGATGATCTGTTACCACCGTAACCAGACCTCGCACCACCACCATTGTAACCTTGTTGTCTTCCTTGAGTGTAAGACATATTGTCTTGCCACTTCCCTCCACCTGCTCCTCCTGCGTACTCTTGGTTGTTGTCTCTTCTTCTTGAGCTCAGATCGAGACCGCCGCCTCCTGTCCTAGCTTCCATTGCTCTTTCGTTGCTTTCTGCAAGAACAGCGAGTTTCTCGGTTAACTGGAAAGCCAAGGTTTGTAGCCTGTTGTGCTTGACATCGTGGAAGACGATGCAACGTGTAGGTTGGTCCCAGCTTGCATGGAGTTCTTCATTGATCATCATCTTGCTTACGATTCCGTGGACTTGGTTTTCAGAAAGATCAAACATCTTGGCAAGCTGATCTAGACTTAGGGACTCGTAAGAGGCCGAGTATGTGAAGAGGTAAGTCCTCAAAGCCTCTTCTTTGATCCTAGCTTTCACCATATCGAGTATGGTTTCCCGATCCTTGAGCAGTTTCCAGATGTCAAGAGAGTTCAAAACTTCAAAAGCCTTTTGGAAGTCTCCTTTGGTTAGAGCTCGGGTTGCTGCCATGACATGGTCACGGACGTTTTCAGGAGGAGCGGTGAAGGCTTGCCTTTCGCTGATCTCGAGCAAACGGCGGAAATTCTTGCTAATCACCTTGCGTCTAGCATCATGAGAATTGGCTGCCATGTTAGGGACCTCTAGTAGCATTGCACATATGAGATGAACAGCCTCGAGAAACTCAAGGTTTATGTGCATGTGATATGGCATCTGTCGTCTCCTCTCCAATCGTTCCTAATGGGACCACAAGGATGGAAACAGTTAGTTCCAGTTTCAATACAAATACACCGATGTAACACCGTAACATCGAGAAACCAATTACAGTTCTGTTTTGACATGGAGCTAAAACACAGATCAAAACCACAAAGATAGAATTACCGCGAGACCAATTATAACACTAATCTATTTGACTAAAAGGAACAAAGAAGAGTTACACTAAACAGTGGAATCAATTTCTATGAACATGAGTTGCAACATAATATACTATGGGATGCAAACAAAATTACATACCTGTTCGGGAGTCTTCTCATGGTAACGACTTTGAGAGACACCTTGAGCAAGCAACTCTCGCACCCTTTGACCAGAGTACAGCTCAGAGAGGCAGCTGTGAGCTTCAGTAATCATTCCAACCCGAAATGCGCAGAGACCAAGCTGTGCCATGGACCTGTTGAAGAGGATCTGTGTTGAGATGTCCATATGTTGAATATTGTCCTGAAGATGACTCATCAGCAACAAATCTCTAGCAGCCACAAACTCATCCACTAAAGCGTGGTGATAGATATCACACAACATAGCACGGGCTTTAGTCCTTTCATCTCCATATTTGTAAATGAGGGAGACGAGAGCATCCATCATAGCTCGACTACTCTCTGGGAAGGTAGGCTTACGAGGAACAACCTCTGGAACAACAATGAACGAAGACGGAGGCCCAGTTTCCTCTTTGGGCTCCTCACTGTCTTCTTCTTCTTCAACCACCAGCTCAGCCAGTTTCCTCATGGCATCATAAACTTCCTGAGGCTTGTAGTAAATTAACTCAACTTGTCTTAAGGCCACCTTTGCAGCAGATTTATGGTCACCTGACCGCTCAAAGTAGTCCTGGATGTTTTGGGCAAGAGCTAAGAACATCGGCTCGTCTCTTAATCTCTCCACATACTCACGTGTATGAGGATCAATGCACTGCAAACTCTTGAAAAATTCAGTGTCTATCCTCTCAACGAATGCAACCAGGTTTCCCCACACCCGAATTGTTCCATCAAAATCTTCTGGTTTTGAAGTCTCATTCTCATCAGGCTCAACCGTGTCATCAACAACGATGTTATCATACTTGACAAGAAGGTCAAGTATTGTAAGCATGTTATTCACACACTTCTTCCAGACATTGATAGGCATGTGTCCGCTGAGACCAGGATTCACATCAAACTGTGCAGATATAACACTGAACAAGATTTCAAGTTTCTGTGCTGGAGTTTTGGCAATCCTTGTCAGGTGTGTCAGCTGATCAACCAGTTCAAATCGTGCAGTTCCCTTTCTGCCACGGGCAGCCACAATTTCTTTAAACTTTTGGTTGACCCAGTCCCATGTGATCTCTTTAGGATCTTTATTATACAATTTCTCCATGAGCTTATCTTTCTTGCTCAGCATCTTCTCCCAAGAGGGATCACCTCTAGTCTCATCTTCCTCCTCTTCAGACTCTGCCTCCACATTTTCATCTTCCTCAGACTCATCTTCCTCTTCTTCATCTTCAGCGTCTTCATCCTCTGATTCATTCACTTCCTCAGTTTCGGGAGACTCCCTATATTTATTAATTTCTTCTTCATACAGCTTATTGTTCTTCTTCAATCTCTGTCTCATTGAATTCAAGGCCTTGGAGTTACTGGTACTCATCTTTTTCTTTGCTTCCTTGTTGGCCAGAGTTTCATTCAAGAAATCCTCCAACATCACAAGTGTTTTGATGTACAAGGTCGGAGCCTTCACAGCCTCTGTAATCCTCATGACTTTTTCCAGCTGCTTGTTAATCTTATCAAAGTTCTCTTGTAGACTAACCCAATCATTGATCTTCATAGCATTCTTCATCTGCTCGGCGGTATTAACCATCTCTTCAAAACGCTTGTCTTTAGCCGGCTGAACAACACGTTTACGCATATCATCGTCATCACTATCACTAGCCCCTGGAAGATAACGTGAGGCACCACCAACATTGGTATCTTGAACCTCTTCCAACTCCTCCTCGACATCACTCTCGTATTCACTGTCGCTTCCGGTCTAATGAACAAGGTACAATGAGAAAGTTAAGTAAGTAAAAACAATAGGGAAAGCCAACAGACTATACAAAACAAATTATCGGAATGTAATCAATGTTCGAGAGAAACCTGAGCAAAGAACTTCGACATCTTTCTTAACGGGAAAGGTAAACGTTAGGCAATGGAAGCAAATGAGAAACCTGAAATCCACAAAAGAGCCAATTGCAAAAATAAGCAATAGCTGAAAAGATGAAGTAACTTCAAGGCCAAACTCAAATCTCACAAAACAACAAAGACAAAACAACTACTAAACATTGTTTCATTCATCTCTCAATTCCAAAATCTACAAATCAAGCCATCATGAAACGTTTTCATCATAGACCAAATCAGAATCCATTTCACAAACTTGCGATGATTTACAAATTCATATCTATTTGAATGAAATGATTTATATATCCCCGAAACAACAATCAAAAGCAATCGCAGATTATAACAAAAAAAGTGAACAAGAGCTATATCGATTCGTAAATCTCCTCGAATCAGATCAAAAACAGTGTTGATTCAAACAAACGAAGAAGACGACGATGAAGCAGAAGAAGGAGATGAAGAAATCACCTGGAGAATTCGATTTAGCAGAAAGGATTTGATTCGGTCTCTCGAGGAAGAAACTTGAGCGGAGCAGCAGCAAATCTAAAGGAAGAGTCCGATGATATCGCCGTAGAGCTATGAACTAAGAACGAAAACGATGAGTGAACACTTTTATTTTTAGGGTTAGTACTTTTCTCGTGGTTTCTCAAAATCTATAAGGGCTTTTTAGTCATTTGCTCAGATCCACATTTTGGCGATTTAAAATTCGAGTCGCTGTGATAAGCGTTTTGGTTGCTAAACAAGTGTCAACCGCAACCGCCAATCAAATAATTTTTGGTCGCAATCGCAAACGAATATCTTACAAAAAAGGCTGAGTCAACTTTACTTCTACTATATAGTTTAAAAATTTTGGACCTTAGTTATTAATCCATAATTTATGAAATGGGCCTATTCCAATATTCATATAATATAGGAATATGAAAAAGAAAAATTTATTATGCAAATTACAAATTTCAGTTTTACTGATTAAAATGGTAATTTTCGAAAATTTTAAATCCGGTTTTATTTATTTTTATGTGGTTTTTATTTTTTAAGAAATCCCAAATGTCAGCTTAACATTCAAGTTTGTGTAAATTAGATTGAGTTTAAATTTTAATTTTGTCTCAATTTCATTTTGTTAATCACTAAAATTCAAAATTTGTATTTGAGCATGTTATTATGTACAATAATTTTTTTTATTTCATCTCAATTCGTCATATATTACGTTGTCATATTATATAAAATTAAACGCGTTTAACGATATTTATAACTCACTATAAACTATATTTTTAACTTATTTTATGACAAAAAAATTATTTTCTATAAACGAACATTAATTAGTGAAGATTAAAATCATCTATCATCGTCACATATTACATTGTCTTATTATATAAAATTGAACGCGTTTAATGATAATTATAACTCACTATAAACTATATTTTTAACTTATTTTACGGCAAAAAATTTTCTTATTTTCTATAGACGAACATTAATTAGTGAAGATTAAAATTATACATGATCATTACATATTACATTATCTTATTATATGAAATTGAACATGTTTAACGATAATTATAATTCACCATAAACTATATTTTTAACATATTTTAAGGCAAACTTTTTTCTTAGTAGTGAAGATTAAAATCATTAATATGACATTGTTAAAAATAATAATTACATGACAAAAAAAAGAATAGAACAAAAATAATAATAGAAAGGTGACTTGTATAACTAACAACAACAACATACATAAAAGAAAAGAATCATACTTAGTAGATTTTAAAGCCCTTTGTTCTGCACTTCAAGTTCTTGAGCCAAAGGACTTCTTCCAAGACTTGTTCCTCTTGATCTAACCCGAGCGAAAGGCGATGGATTGTGACTCGAAGCTCGAGGAGATAGCTGAGCTCGTTCGAGTACCATGAACTGAAGTTCTGATGGATAATCTCTCATACAACTTATCCTAGGACCAGCACCAGTACTCCATCTCGAATGTAACCGTTCGGCTAACTGATAAGTTTTCATTCCTTTGTGCGAATCTATCCGTTTCATTATCTTCTCCTTCGGTACAGGCTCTTCGTATTCTTCGATATCTTCATCGAAAAGATTTGATTTCGGATATGTGAACTCTTCCTCTGCTATGAATGACTCTTCTGCTGTTTCATACCCTTCTTCTGAAGGTGTTTCAGGTTCTTCTTCTTCTTCCTCTTCTTCTTCTTCGTCATCCTCAGTCATGTCGTTGTCATTGTAGCGAATCATTGTAAGTTTTGAGTGGAACCTTGTTAATGTTTGTAGCTCTGGATGATTGTTTGGTTTCGCATTTGGACTTAAACCGGTCTCAGCGTCTACAAAGTCGCATGGTTCTTCTTCTGTCTCTTTGATTCTTGAAGGCATTCTCTTGACTTTAGGGAAAGCTTCTCCATCTTCTTCATCAGGACTCTTCTACAGAAACCGAAAAAGATAGGCTCTGTTATTGCGTGAATTACGAAAACTGATTACTGAAAAACTCGGATTTGAAACGGATTTACCTTTACATTGGCGAGGTCTACATTGTTCTCTCTAAGAAACGACATGAACGCCTGAAAATTCTCTTCCGTTGGAAGATAATGTCCGCTGTGAGGCCAAACTGCCTGAAAAGATCATCCGAAAGAACTCAAACTTAACACAAAGAGGTTAAAAGAAACTCTTACTTCTCTTCTTTCGCATAAGAATTATACGATGAACAACACAAGAAAGATTCTTTCTTTTTTACCATAAGAACACCATTGTCGACCACAATTCTTCCAGCCGATAATGTAGCTCCTCCAGCCAGAAAACTCGAATGTTGGAAGTTCCCCTTTTTCTTCGTTCCAACATACAATATCTTAGACACACTTAGGACAAAGATCCACTTTGCATCTAGAGGACCCTCTTTTGTATCGAGAACTATCCCACTTTGCTTATAGATTAGTTTCCCGTTCTCAATTACCACTTCATATGTCTCCCGTTCAGTCTGTTCGTAAGAAGAAGCAAGCAATTTCCAAATGATATTGGTCTACTAAGTTTTGCTGAGGAGAATATTTGAAGTTCATTAGAAAAACTCACCGGACCAAGATACTTGATGCTTTGTTGGTAAAGCTTTGATCTTGGACATCTTTCATGGTTCAATTCTTTTCCTTCGCCTATGTCAAGCCTACATGTCCAAGGTTTGATGTTAACTCGTAAAATTATGTCATTTCCGATTGTGTAATAGCAAACTTACCAATAGAAAAAGGGTTGTTTACTGTCACAGTGGAGCCAAGCATGATAATAGAATTGCAGATTGTGGCCATAGCGATGTCGAGGATCAATCTGTTAAAGCTAGAAGATCAAGATCACATACGACTTTACACAAAACTTATAGCCACAACAAAAGACATTGTACAAGAAAAATCTTACAGCCTCAAGCCAATGTTGTAAAGCCAACTTCCTAGCTTTCTCATCTTTCGACAAGCCTTTACCCACCTAAGCGATAATACTTGTAACCATTAGTTATTGAAGCAAGGGAAGAAAATGGGTGAATCAAACAAACATGTATGACGTGCTTAGTGTATACCTTAGCAGCCCTTGTTCTTGCTCTAGACCAGCGTGAAATCGCAGTCTCGTGCTTCTCTATTTCGAAAAACGAAATAGAACTTCTTTTAAGCTCAGCAAAGTCAAGTACCTTCCACCTGCAAAGTGACATAAACAGATAAATTTTGATGCTCTCCGTATATACAATTGCCAAAACTTATAGCTCTACCAACCATCGTTGCTCAACGACTACAGCACAATCAGCTAGTCTTCTTCGGGTTCGAAAACTTCTATAAACCTTCTGCAACTTCAATGCAGCTTGGTATCTTCCATCACCTATTAAAGCTAAAAACTCTTTTCCATAATCGGTTTGCGAAAAACGTTTCCATCTTCGATTTGTATATCTGTCTTCTTCTTTCATAAAAGGTTTCCCAGAGAAACTGTACTCAACATCTCCTGGAGATATTCTAGATAGTTGTGTCCCTTTGACGCTAAGGGATCTACTGTATAACGTCTTTCTAGTTTCAGCTGATTCAGTGATGGTTGAATCGGAGTCATTGTCATTACAACTGATTGATCGAAGAATCGTCTTCATTTCTGCAGAATCAATACAAAATGTATCTCAGAACTATTGCCTTCACATTTCAGTATAGATTACCAAAAGACAATCGAAAGTTGTATACAAACCCATTTTCACTTTGACGCCAGATTCAAGCATCCCCTTTGCTGCGTCCCTGGAAATGTCAAATGTTTCAAATAAACAACCATTGAGGCATTTCATCGAACACCATACGATCATCAATCAAAAAACACACATTACACATTCCAAAATCCAAAAGTTTCATGCTTTTCTTTCTCTAATGCCCAACAAAAGAGAACCCATGAAACGAAATGAAACAGAGAAGAAAGTACGTACCTTTAATGGAAGAACAAAAAAAAAACAGAGCCAATGAAGGATCTTTGGAATGAAGAAGAAGAAGAAGAAGAAAGCGTAATTTCGAAATCTCTTGAAATGGGTTTGGTGTCTAGGATTAGATGAAAACGTGAGAGAGAACGACAATGGCGGTTCATGAAATCTACAAATGTCTTCTTCCATTAGCCTAAACATAGAGATAGCTTCCATGAATCTTACTGTAAACAAATTTTTTTGTTGGCTTCTCAGTTTTTTTTTCCCTAAATTTGGCTCATCCACCAAAAAAACTGTTGAAAAACGAAAACTTTATGTGTTGTTTTATAGAAATCGTTCAAAGTCGCTAACTTTTTAATGAAGCTTTCACCTGATCCGTATCTGTTAACTTTATCATTAACCTTGATGGAAGGAGAAGATCATGAGACTAAAGTGTGAAGTTTCAGTTCCACAAGACGGAGATGTAGACGATGACGACGAATCACCAGCAGTGTTGTGTGTTCGAGCTCTCAAAAGTGTCAGATGATCAGTCTAATAAAGTCCGGTTCGACGCTTGGCCGTTCTGTTATTTGTTCGGTTCTTTCGGTTTTCGGACAATTCGGTTTTTATAATCTGTATATTGTATGTTAACTCTTAGGAAAGTTCTTAACCGAACGATCAAACCAGTTCGCGGTTTAGTACCGATACTAGGCCTGGACATTCGAATCGGTTCCGGTTCGAATTCTTCGGATCTTCGGATCCTTCTATTTAAAATTTGTTTCAGATCCGATGAATTTTTGGATCGATTCGGATCGGATCCTCTCGGATCCGAATCGGTTTTTCAAATTTTAAACGGATCCGAAATCCGAAAAAAATAAATAAAAAAACCAAAAAAAATCCGAAAAAACCAAAAAAACTGAACCGAATTATCCGAAAAGAACCGAAAAACCCGAATTATCCGAAATAAAACCGAAAAATTGATATATTAATATTAAAAATGAATATTTTTCTATAAAATTATAAAAAAATTAGGATATTTCGGATACCAAATTGGATTGTTCGGGTACCCAAAAATATTTATATAGAAACCGTTCAGATTTTCGATTCGGTTCAATTGATTGAATATCTTTCGGTTCGGATTCGGATCGGTTCTTCGGATCCGGATGTTTTGCTCAGATCTAACCGATACATAACCGAAAACTCTACTTGTTTCAAAACGCTCTAAAAGAAACGCAAACGCTCTAAAAGAAACGTGAATTAGTTCAAGTAATATGACACTCTTTTATTTTTTGTTTCATACACCAAGGAATGAAATAGAAAGCGATCATCGTATCATATCATACATTTTCTTCACTTGCTCTTGTGGTCTTTACTAGTCGAAGTTTCTCTAGGCGGTCGCACGATGAGAATCGGGCATTTCGCATGTTGGGCACAATAATCACTCACACTCCCTAGAAAGGCCCTGCATATGAACCCAAATGCCACACGATTATACAAATTAATGTTTCATGTTTTTGGTTTTATACAAGATCGTAAGTTGAAACCTTTTGATCATGCCGAGTCCACGACTACCAACAACAAGAAGATCCACATGCGTTTGCTCGACCGCTTGGCATATCATCTCCTTAGGATCTCCTTCCAATATCATCGTCTCCGACTTCACCTACAATATAAACCAACACTTTGAGACTTAATTATCGAATTGCGGACCACATTTACGTTTACTTTCGAAACTTGATACCACAAAATGATGAGTCCTACATTACCAAATCCTAAATACTTCTATAAACCATTCATAAACTCTTTATTTCCAAAGAAAATATCGTACAATAATTTAGAAGCCGTTACTAAACTTTTATCCTAATTGCGGAAGCCTTGGTCCATTGACCAAGAGTTAACTAATGCTTTTACGGGTTAATTAATGCTTCTACACGATCTGGAGACAGTTTTAGACGCTGAAAGCGAAGACCGTTCTGCCGTCTTTGTAATTGTTTCTCAAAATTTGTAATTGCAGTAGTAATAATTCAAACGATAAAAAAAAACTTCTATCTAACTTTAAACTTAATTGTGTTTTGGAAATTTTATAAAATTGTGGTATTTTTATAGTACTAAATGATATGTTTTTGGTTAAAACACTATATGACATGTTTCATATATACATTTCACACATATTTACACATGGCACATACCATTTTGCCACGACAAATCTCCAAAGCCCGTGTGAACAATTTGGTTGTACTCTCTTCTCGTGCTTTCTTCATCGATTCAGGAACTGAATCTGTCGCATACATCGCCGAAGCTAAAGAATTTTTAAATCCTTTTCAATACGTATTACATGCATGCATAAACAATCAAAAAAAAGTTTGTTTTGTGTTCATCACCGGTTCCACCGGAAGGATAGATATATTGAAGATACGCTGGGTGGACATGAACCAACGTAAGCAAACCGCCTTCTTGTCCGGTTTCGGGTTCGGCACTAAGAACATCTCTAAGATGTTCCACTGCCCATTCCAACGCATAGAAACTATTCTTGCTTTCGTCAATCGCTACCATAACTTTTAACTTCTTTATGTTCTTCCTCGCCCCTGTCCCGGCCACGGCCACCGTCTCCATCGGTGTAGCCGTGGCTGGTACGTCCACACCAGACGCATCAACGTAAGTCTCCATTTTTTTTTGGCTTGTTTAGCTACTAAAATAACTTTGATATGTTACATATGTATAAAATGAGTATATATTATGTTACTTAATGCTAGTGATAACATTTGAGTAGGTGGAAGCTAGAGAATGTTGACAGATGTTTTAGAATGGATCTTTGGAACGACACATCTCGTTTGTGATGGAGACGTGTCTTGTTGCAAACGCAGACAATTGTTAATACATTGTGGAGAGTTTATAAAGAAAGCTAGTTTGTGAATATTCAATGTATCTAACGTGGTTCGGTTTAGGTCTTTAATAATGTATATAATATTATAATTTATAGAGAGTTAAAATACATTTTTAGAAAATTTATTTAAATAATAATATATTAAAAGCTTAAACAAATGTGAAAATAATAATATGTATAAATTTAAAATTAAGATTAAATATTTTCGATTATCATAAGATAAATACATGTTAATAAGATATCGGATTACCAATTTATAATGATACATGTTCGTAAGTTTAAATTTAAGTATCATTAATTTGTTATTAATGATCATGTTAAAATTTATTATAAATTTTAACTATATATGAATAAGTCTATATGATTATTAATTTGTTATATTATTGGGACATGAAATTTTAAACTTGTGTTAAAAAAATTGAATTGGAATCGAATCAAATTCAACCGAAAAATCATAAAAACTTGAACAATTTATACATTAAATTGGATATTTGAATTAAACTGAAACCAAACGATTATCCGAAATATCAAAAATAAATTTTATTTTAATGAACTTAAAGAAAAATTTAAATTTTATATTATTTATTTAATATTGTTGAGTAATTCAAATTAATGGGTAATTATCTTTTTAATATTACGGATTTACAAATCAATTCCAAATCTTTTTAAAAATTTTAAAAACCGATCCAAAAAAAGATCCGATCTTAACCGAATTGTCCATACCAGGCCCAAATTCCCGCCACGGATACAGACTACAATAACTCTCTCTACATCTAAAAGCTAGGGTTTCGAATTCTCTCTCTTTCCTTAAACCCTAAGTTTCTCACTGGAGAGTGCGATTCAGCATCGTTTGTGTCAATGGGTGATCAAATGGAGAAGAAATTCACATGGGTTTTGAAAAAGTTCTCTTCTTTACAACAAGACGAGAGATGCTATTCTCGATCCTTCTCCGTCGCTGGTTGCAATTAGTAAAAAAGTTTCTTCCTTTTTCACTTTCTTTCTATGGGGTTTTCGATTTTTTTTCAGATGAATCTTTGTTGCATTGCAAAGGCACGTTTTTGCAATTCGTAAAGGAGATGAAAACGATGGTCACTTGTCTTTGTATCTTGAACTTGCTGATCCTAAATCTTTGTCATCAGGATGGAGAAGAGATGTGAGATTTAGTCTCACTCTTGTCACTAAGGGTTGGAGCAAATCGAACATAGTAATGGGTAACTCATGATTGTTCTAAGCTTTTCGATTCGTTCTTTTGCTTTTGATTTCTCAGAATTAGGAATGATTTTAGCTTGATTTCTCAGAATTAGGAATGATTTTAGCTGTTGTTGGGTCATCGTCGCTTTTCGTATGATGTTTGAGTCTTTAATCTTGTGCCCTGTCTCTGTTGAGTGTATTTTCCTGCAAAGTTTGAGTCTTTTTGGTTCACTTTGCTCTATATGATTTGAATCACTTGGATGAGTATGTTTTGTGGCAGGAGCCAGATGCTGTTTCGATGCAACGACTCGTAAGGGTTGGGGTTATAATGAGTTTGTGTCTCTTAACAAACTTTGTGCAAAGGATGAAGGATTTCTGGTGAATAAAAAACTCATTATCCTCGCTGAAGTATACGTTTTTCCGTCTGATGTTGTACCAGAGGAAACTGTGAAGGTTGATGATGGAATTGTTGGCAAAGCTCAGGGCGATTCGTCTTGTCAAGATGAGAATTTAGATGATGAGGATGAGGAGGATACATCTCTAGAGGGTTCGGATGAAGATAGTGAGAAATCTGAGGAGGGTTCAGATGATGATGGTTCTTGGGAAGAGGTTGTGGATAACGATGATGATGATGCTTCGTCTTCTGTTTCAGGTGATACAAGGTGTGGCAGTGTGACAGCGGAGACTGAGGTTTCAAATGGTGATGATGATGATGATGCACCTAAAGAAGATGATGTCCCTGATGATGATGATGATGATTCGTCTCTTGTTTCGATAGACGGATCTAGAGATGCAAATTCTCTAATCCAAGTGAACTCCGTGGAGGATGCTTCTCAGACTGTAGAAAATGGCGGTAAGGGGTTTAACAACACTGCGTCTCTTAAGGAGATTCAAGCAATAAACCAAACATTAGTTGTCAATGGTTTCGAGGTTTATTCTGAGCAGGTGTGAGAAGGATTCTTATTTTGTTTTAGAATCGCGGAATGTGACCGCATGTTCTATATCATATTTTCGGTTTTGTTTCCGCATTTCAGGTTGAGTCAGTGAACTTTATCTTCAAAAGGCACCCGGATATAGCATTAGGCTTTTCTCGAAAGAACCAACAGATCAGGAGAGCATACATGGATGCACTCCTTAGCCTCATCAAGACGCTATGCGAGTCACCAGAGAATCTCTCAGAGGATGATCTTAGCAATGCTGAAGACACACTGGCTGATTTGATTAGTGCCGGGTTTAAATTGGATTGGCTTAAGACAAAGCTGAGTGAGGTCTCTGATAAGAAGAAGAAGGAACAGGGTAGTGAAGCCAGGCTACAAACAATGGAGGAAGAGTTGCAAAAGCTGAAGACGTGTTCTCGGATCTTGAAACTCAGCTGCAGAAGGAAAAGGCAGAGGCTTTGGCCGCGAAAGCTCCTCTTTCGTTCAACGATGTTGTTTTCTGATTCGCGAAGGAGTCTCTTTTGTCTTTTGATGAAAGTCTCATCTAGTTAGGATTAGAGTAGTGACATTAAAACTGAAACAGAGTCCTCTGTTTTTTCTTAGTAATAACTTTTGATTACTACCAAACATTCATGTGACTTGATATCATATTCAAGTCCAATAGTTGCTTTTGCTCATTTCATGGTTCCCTAAGCAATAAAATTAACTTCTTTTGGGGAATCAAAATGTTTTATTTGCATTTCCTCATTGGTCATTGAAAGAAAACGTTTTGATTTCCTTTGTTTCTCTCTCTCTCTCTTGAGAAGAGTTAAAAGTATGAACTTTGAATGCTTTCTTGCACAAGTGCTGCAGTGCCTGAGCTCTCTCTGAAAGGTAATACTTTGAAATAGTATTTGAGTTGGCTGAGAGATTTGAAAATACGAGCTTGGATGTTTTTTTTTCTTACACTATCTCTGCTGCAGTATCTTTAGTCTCTAGTGTTTATAACCTCTCTTTCATGTTCTTGTAGTTTTGTTCTTCATCAAGATTCAAATGGAGAAACAATATGAAAAGAAGATCACTTGGACTATTAAGAATTTGTCATCTTACCAATCTGAGAAAACTTCTTCTGATCAATTCGTAGTCGGTGGCTGCAAATGGTAGTAAGAGAGATCTAACTTGTTATTCTAAATGTTTTATTATCTGACTCACATCCATTTGTTGTCTATGCTGTTTGTTTTGCAGGCGTCTTCAGGCCTGTCTCGCGATACGTAATGCTGTTAGTTATTTGTCTCTGTATCTAGCCGTAGCTGATTCTGAATCTTTGCCTTGTGGATGGAGAAGACACGCAAAATTCCGCCTAACTGTTGTAAACCAACTTTGGGAAAAACACTCCGAAATGCGAGGTGATGATTTTCACCACCTACTAAGGTGGATTCAGAGAAAGAAAAAGTTCAGATTTATCATTCTATAAACTTGTTATGCTGCTTTATGTGCTTTGAAATGCTTGTGTTTGACTTGTGGATTCAACTCTCTCTGTGATTTTACAGAAATACAAATGTGGTTTCATCAGAATAGTCCTGCATTTTGCTTCCGGAAAATGCTTCATGGTGGATCGTTTGTGAACGATGAAGTCAAGGTTGTTGCGGAGGTAGATGTTCTTGAAGTTATTGGAAAATCAGATGTGTTAGAAGAAACTTCATATGTAGTGAAGACTATTGATGTCAATGGCTTTCAAGTTCTTCCCTCACAGGTAAGAAGAATACTCTTCTATATACGACATCGAAGAATGTTCTCTTATATACTTTTGTACATCCGTCTAAGGTGGAATCTGTAAGACATATATTTGAGAAACATCCAGACATTGCAGTAGACTTCTGCGCAAAGAACCAACATCTCAGGAACGCTTGCATGAGTTTCTTGCTCAGCTTAATCGAGACATTGTGCCAATCACTTAAGGATCTCTCCAATGAAGATCTTGTGGAAGCAGACATCGCGCTAACGTACTTGAAAGATGCAGGATTTAAGGTGGATTGGTTGGAGAAGAAGCTGGATCAAGTGATAGAAAAGAAGGAGAAAGAGCGGCTTGGTTTGGCTCGGCTACAAGAAATGAAGGATGGTTTACTGAAACTGAAGCAAGAATGTTCAGACATGGAGGATCTAGTGAAGAAAGAGGAGGCAGATTTGTTGGCCACACGATCTCCTCTTTCATTCGAAGACGTTGTTTGATGTCTTGAGTTCTGTTTTTATTAGTTTCAATAACAAGAGGTCCTCTTGTAAGGTAACTGAACTTATGTCATTATGGTTTATGGAAGTTTTTGTGAGCTGAATCTATTGTTTCTCTGTGTTTCTTGACGACAAAAGCAAGTCGCTGTTTGTCTCAAACATCGACCTTGCAGAGTTCTTAGGCACTTGTTGTAATAAGAATCATCTTATGCAGAAAGTTCTGTGAACAGAGAGTGGAACTTCAAGAGTCACAGAGACATGAGTCTTGATGATAAAGTAAGACTTATCAAATATTCATCGGTATTACCATTTCATTAACTCCTAATGATGATAAGAGTATCATCAAGATACTATGAACCAAGCCTTCTCATATTCTCATTTACAGATGATTTCAGATTCTTCATACTATAAATTTATCTATTGCTTCTGATCAAGGCACAACGTCTTCGTCGGCTTGGTAAGTTTAATTGCTTTTCTTCTTCTCTATTTCCTTTGGTTTGATGGTATAAAGAAGTATATACTATGTAAGATTCTATGTGACATATGTGAAAGTCTTCACCATTCTTTAGTATTTTGTTTTCATCAAGATTCCAATGGAGAAGCAATACGAAAAGAAGATCACTTGGACTATTAAGAATTTATCATTCTTGAAACCTGAGAAAGTTTCTTCTGATCAATTCGTAGTCGGTGGCTGCAAATGGTAATTAGATGTAAACTTGTTTTCTAAATGGTTTTACTCACAGGTTTACTTGACTCACATGTCTTTTTGTTTGCAGGCGACTTCAGGCATATCCCAAGGGAAGCTGGATAAATGATGATCATATGTCTCTATATCTGGTTGTTGCTGATTCTGAATCATTGCCTTGTGGATGGAGGAGACACGCAAAATGTCGAATGACTATTGTAAACCAACTCTCTGATAAACTCTCCCAAGTGGAAGGTGATTACTTCTAGTTCTACATAAGCTACTTTATGATTAGTTTTATTAGTAAGGCGATTTCCGAGAAGGGAATGTTCAGGTTTATGATTCTGTTAGTTATGTGGAAACATGAGACTTGTGCTGCTGTGAGATCAGCTCAATGTTTTGTGATTCTACAGAGTTACAAAAGTGGTTTGATCAATCAAGTAGCATGTATAGTGTCCCAAAAAGGCTTCTCCTTACCAAACTACATGCCAAAGATGGTGGATTTGTGGTGAACAACGAAGTCAAGATTGTTGCCGAAGTTGAAGTTCTTGAAGTTATTGGGAAGTTAGATGCATTAGGGGAAACTTCATATGTGGTGCAAACTATGAATGTCAATGGGTTTCAAGTTCTTCCTTCACAAGTAAGCTTCATATATGTTTTGTGGGTCTTATGGATGTCAATGCTCTCTTATATGCGCGCTTTTGTACATCTCTCTCCACTTGCAGGTAGAAACTGCAAGACTTTTGTTTGAAAGACATCCAAACATTGCAGTTGAAGTCCGTGCAAAGAACCAACATCTAAAGAACGCATGCATGAGTTTCTTGCTCAGCTTAGTTGAGACACTGTGCCAATCAATTCAGGAGCTCTCAAATGAAGACCTTGTGGAAGCAGACATCGCGCTAACATACTTGAAAGATGCGAGATTTAAGGTGGATTGGTTGGAGAAGAAGCTTAGTCAAGTGATAGAAAAGAAGGAGAAAGAGCAGCTTGGTTTGGCTCGGTTACCAGAAATGAAGAATGGTTTAGCTAAACAGAAGCAGATATGTTCAGACATGGAAGATTTAGTGAAGAAAGAGGAGGCAGATTTGTCGGCCACACGATATCCACTGCCACTTGATGAAGTTGTTTGATGTCTTGTGTTATTGCTAAATCAGTTTCAATATTAAGAGAGACCCTCTTGTAAGGTTATTGAACTTTTGTCTCTGTGTTCTAACAAAGCTTCTTGACAAGAAAGTAAATCTCTTTGGTGTTTGAAAACATTCATCTCTTGGTGAGTTGTTAAGCACTTGAAGTACATTGTCAATGTGTTGAAATGAGAACCCTCTTATGTAGAATCTTTAAACTTATTTTGTGAAGTATTGAACATAAAGTGGATACGAAGAATCTTGATGATAAAGTAATCTCTTCTTCTTGAATACTAAAAGAAAGAGAGAAAGAGAGAGAGAGAGGCACCTGAAGAGTCTTGGTGTAAGCTAGTGGCTCTCTCTGACTTAGACTCCTTTAATATTTCATTGGTAGTAACAATATATTAACTACTAAAGAAGATAAGAGTATCATCAAGTTACGATGAACCAAGGCTGCTCGTATTCTTGTTTATAGATGTTTTTAGTTTCTTCACTGTTTCGGTCCTCTGGTTTATATTCTTTTAGCTCATATACTTTGATAAGAAGAGATAAATGGAGAAGAAGGAAGTAGATAAGAAGTTTACTTGGGTGATAAACAACTTCTCCTCTTTACAATCTCAGATAATCTTTTCAGATAAATTCGACGTCCGTGGCTGCAAATGGTAAAATGGTTTTCAAATAGCTTTCCTCCATATAGGTTTTAGGTGATATATCTTCCACGGTTTTTGCTTGTTCTGTTTATTTGTGCGTTCCTATAGGCATCTTGCTGCCTATACCAAGGGGTATAAGGTTGAAAATCAATTGTCTCTCTATCTGGAAGTTGCGGATTATGGAACATTGCCATCAGGATGGAGAAGACACGCTCGATATGTCCTAATCATTGTGAATCAACTTTCGGAGAAACTGTCCCGAAAACGTGGTAATTATTTCGCTATGCTGCTCAAAAGTTCCGGTCTCCAAACTATATTCTTTGACAAATCCTAGTACTTCATTACAGAAAGACAACGCTGGTTTAATGAGGAGGCACTCTATCTGGGATTTCCGTCCATGATCTCCCTCGGTGAACTTCATGCTAAAGATAGCGGGTTTCTGGTAAACGGGGAACTCAAGATCGTTGTCGAGTTAGATCTTCTTGAAGTTATTGGCAAAGTAGAGGTTAATGGTTTTCATATTCTTCCTTCACAGGTAAAGAATCTAAGAATGTTACAAATTTCGGCAACGTGTGAAAACATGATTGTCTCATCTTAAAATGGATTCTACTTTATGTTTATTTCTTCACTCTCAGGTTGAACTTGTGAGCCGTATGTTTGAAAAGCACCCAAACATTGCATTGAAAACTTGTACAAAGAACGCAAATCTTAGGGCAGGTTACATGAGTTTGCTACTCAGTCTTATTGATACTCTATGCCAGCCGCCTCGCGAGCTTCATAATACTCATCTGGACAAGGCACGTGCTGCGCTAAAGTACTTGACAGGTGCTGGCTTTAAGTTGGATTGGTTGGAGAACAAACTTGATCAAGTGTCTGAAAGGAAGAGGAAAGCGATAATCTGTGAGATTATGATGCAAAGAACTGAGGAAGAGTTGAAAGGTTTGAAGCAGAATTGCTCATATTTCGAAACTCGGTTGGAGAAGGAGAAAGCAGAGGAGGTGGCTGCAAAAGCTCCTCTCTCATTCGATGATGTTATCTTATAATGTTCTTGAGCTCTTATGCAATTCAAGTCTTTTTTTTTGTAGTGTTCTTGCTAGTTCATTTGCAGTGTTGCTTTTTTGATGTTGATTGGATAAAGATCTAGAGTTTATGTGAACAAATGGTTTAAGCCAAGTTACTTGATGTAGAAGTAATTGCTCTGTTTCTGAACAGAGAAAAGAAAATAGATCGCTGAACGAAGTTACTTGATGGAGAAGTAATTGCTCTGTATATGTTGAATTGTGATGTTTTTCGAGATACTAACAATCATTTCTTCTATGTATATTTGACATACATGAACCAATAGTTACTCTAGCTTTCAAATCATTTACACCAAAAGCTATACCCTTAACGTTTGGCTTTCCTCCTCGATGTAATCAAAACGTTTCACATTCCTCTCTCTCTCTCTTGTGCTACTTGAAGTACAAGTCTTTTTCTTCTCTTTATGTTCTCATAGTTTGATTGCAGAGGAATCTTCATCAAGAACAATGGAGAAGCCATTCCAAAAGAAGATCACTTGGACTATTAAGAGTTTCTCCTCTTTGCAATGTGAGAAACTTTGTTCTGATCAGTTCGTCGTCGGTGGATGCAAATGGTAAGGTTTCTTAAGTAGATTTAAGTGATATATCTTCCTCCGCAGTGATGCTGATTCTCCTCTTTGCAATGTGAGAAACTTTGTTCTGATTCTTTTACAGATGCACAAAATTGGTTTGATCAGAAGTCTCCCCGCAAGGGTCATCAATCCATGTTTACCCTTAACGAAATTCTCGCCGAAGATAGCACATTTCTAGTAAACGGAGAACTCAAAATTGCTGCTGAGATAGAGGTTCGTCAAGTTATTGGCAGACTTGATGTTACAGAGGAAACATCAACAATAACAGTAGATGTTAATGGGTTTCCTCTTCTTCCCCAACAAGTAAGAACTTCAATATTTTTTTATAAATATGTTTCAAACAAGAGAGAGCCTAATGTGCTTTAACTCTCAGGTGGAATATGCGAGTCGTATGTTTGAAAAGCATCCAGAGATTGTATCTGAACTCTGTCCAAAGAACTCTAATGTTAAGGCGGGTTACATGAGTTTGCTACTCAGTTTGATTGATACTCTGCGCCATTGTCCTAAAAAGCTCCCTAGTGATGATCTTGACGAGGTACGTGCTGCACTGAAATACTTGACTAGTGCGGGCTTTAAGTTGGATTGGTTGGCGAAGAAACTTGATCAAGTGTCAGAAAAGAAGGCGAAAGTGATAGCCGGTGAACTTCTGATGCAAGAAACTGAGAAAGAGTTGAAAGATTTGAAACAGAAGTGTTCGGATCTCGAAGCTTTGCTTAACAAGGAGAAAGCAGAGGTGTCAGCTACAAACGCTCCTCTCTCTTTTGATGATGTTATCTAATGTTCTTGAGCTCTTAGTAACTTGAAGTTTTTGTTTGGTGTTCTTGCTTTGTGATGTTGTTTTGGCTCTGCTTCTTACATCTGCTGTGTTATACTATATTCCATGGTTTTTCTTGAACAGATGATTTAAGCTTAGGACAACTTCCATGAGTTTTCTACTCGGTCAGATTGAGACTATGTGCCAATCGCCTTAAGAGCTCTCCAAGGACGATTTTTCTAGTGCATCTGTTGCATTTGCATCGGTGAAATATTCAGGGTTTAAGTTGGATTGGTTAGAGAAGAAACTTGATGAAATGTCTAAGGAGTGTGAAGAGACTAGTGAGACACGGTTGCAATAAATCAAGTAACAAATATATTTTAGACTGTGTAATGATGGTCTAGTCTTCATTCACCTTTGGAAGATAACCATATGTCCGAAGTTTTATACAATGGAGTCACTTGCCCCTTTGATTTTGAAGAACAAATGGTGTAAAGCTAGGTTACTTGATCAAAAAGTTATTGCTCTGTTTCTGAACATAGTGTGAGGAATAAGACAACAAACCCCTTTTGGAAAGACATTGGACTATGTTAAGGTCTCTGGTACGGAAGAGGTTTTCAGATATTGTGTATACGAAGAAAACCTCTTCCTTAACAAGGAGAACGAAGGATCAATGGAGTTTAACCCTAGGATCCAAGGATAGTATCAAGATTACTTATTATCCAAGTAACCCTAGGAAGAGGGAAAGTGATTCTTATCCCTTATGCATACATATCTAAAAGTCATTGGAACTTATAATAAGTCCTCACCACATTCTTTTCATGTTCTTGCTAGTTGAGTCGCGAGAGAGAAATCTTCATCAAGAGTATCAATGGGGAAACAATTTAACAAGAAGATCACTTGGACGATCAAGAACTTCTCCTCTTTGCATTCTGAGAGAATCTATTCTGATCATTTCGTCGTCGATGCATGTAGATGGTATAAGAAGATAAAGCTTGTCTTCTATTTACAATATTCTCCTTCGGTTTAAATGATTCTTTCGTTCGTGTGCTACTACAGGAAATTTCTTGCTTATCCCAAGGGAAGTAACGTTGATTCCTTATCTCTGTTTCTTGAAGTCGCCAATTATGGATCATTGCCTATTGGATGGAGAAGACATGCCAAGTTTTCTTTTAGTATAGTAAATCAACGTTTCGAAAAACTCTCTCGACACTATGGTAAATATTTCCTCCTACACCAACGAAGTGTTGTAGTAGTGGTAAAAGTCCGTTGAATTAAAGAGAAAGTCACAAGTTCAAACTACGTTGGATCGCTAAAATAGCTTATATGATATGGTCCGTCTTGAGATTAGGAGCATACGGGTCTTGAACCTCGTGGTCATAGAAAAACATATATTCCCTCATACTCTTATGTTTAAATGAGCACTATGATAAAAAAAGAATCAGTTAGTTATTTTGATATATTGTGTAGCACAATGTAAATGAAACCGATTAGATCAAATTTTTTTTGTGATTTTACAGAAGCACAACAATGGTTTGAACAGAAAACTCCTAGTTGGGGTTGGGCTTCGACGTTGCCCCTTAAAGAACTCCATGTCGAAGATAGCGGATTTCTTGTAAGCGAGGAACTCAAAATTGTTGCTGAAGTTGATGTTCTTGAAGTTATCGGCCAACTTGATGTGTCAGAGGAAACTTCAACAATAATGGAAACCATTCATATTAATGGGTTTCAGTTTCTTCCTTCACAAGTAAGAAATTAATTAAAAATGGTGTTACAATGTAGAAATTTCTATAATATGGTGTTTTTCCGAACTTTCTATCGATTTCAGGCAAAAATTGTGCAACGTATGTTCGAAAGGCATCCAGATATTGCATCTAAATTGCGTCCAAAGAACTCAAAACTTAGGACGGGTTACATGAGTTTGCTACTAAGTTTGATTGAGACTATGTGTCAGTCGCCTCAGGAGATGTCCAAGGACGATTTGTCTGATGCTTATGCTGCATTAGGATCGACGAGAGATGTTGGATTTAAGTTGGATTGGTTGGAGAAGAAACTCGATGAAGTGTTCGAAAAGAAGGAGTATGAGGAGGCTAGTGAGACTGGGATGCAAGAAATGGAGGAAGAGTTAAAGGAAATGAAGCGGAAGTGTTTAGACATTGAAACTTTACTAAAGAAGGAGAAGGAGAAGGTGTTGGCTTCAAAAACTCCTCTCTCATTGGATGATGTTTTCTAATGTTCTTCATGCATTTGGAGTTTGGTTCTGCTTGGTGTTCAACCTTTGATTTCGTTTTAAAAACTTAGGAACATAAAAGGAAACTCATGTCTTGGAAATTTCCACAATGTTGTAAGAACTAACTCTTTGGAATTATGTAAAGGGATTATTAATCTTTATGATATGGAAAAGATATGACAAAAAAGCATTAACAAGTAATAGTGTTGTTCGCTGGGTTTTAGACGCAGACGCTGGTTTTATCAGCGTTCGCCGCGTGATGCAGCGTCTAAACGCAGACGCAGGAAGCTGCGTCGAACAAACTTTATGTAAAATATAGACGCAGACGCAACCGCAAAAAGCTGCGTCTGCCAAACGAACAACACTAATAACTATATTTTCTGACGTAGGAATGATTCATATTTAGGGTTTTACCTTTGTTTATATCCATTTTTCCTCAATGCCTTGACGAAAAAGTATTCTCTTTTTTATGAATGAGCATAGGTTTTTTTTGTTTTTGATAACTCGGGTGTCTGAAGAACCAGCGGTTCACAGGGGACTCGCAGTCACACAAGGACAGCTCCAAACCTTCGGTCCCGGGGCGCTGAGGACCGCATGTGAAAATCCTCAGTGGCTAGGATTCGAACTCAGGTGACGCAACTCACAGCCGTGAATCCTTTACCACCAGAGCTAGAAGCCCCGTTGAATGAGCAAAGTTTGGCACACGGAGAGTCGTTGCCAAACAAGCATATCAACTCGATGAACACCATTTAAGAATAGTAAATTAATTATTTCATTCGTTTCTTATGCCAAAGACTAACAAGTCACGATGAGTCAAGAGTCATAGCTGCATGTTACCAATAGTAATTAATTCGTAATTACAAGTCATGTTATTAAGGATGCGTAACGTCAAGTTTTCTCTTTATATATTTGAGTTAGAAAGTTGACAAAAATAATCATCTTATAGATGTCGACGAAGAAAACAAATACTTCTGTGCCTAGTGCTAAAGATAATGACTCTTCTTCGTCTGAAGATGATGATCAATCATCGCCAGAAGATGATGAAACTGTTGAAGTTGGGTTTAATGTTCTTGCTTCACAAGTAATTAAGCACCACTTTTTCGACTCTCTCTAATAAAAGATTAGTTGATTTGACCTTTTTGGTTTCATTTTTCTGGTTCACAGGAAGAGGAGGTGAAGGAAATGTTTAAAAAACATAAAGATCTCATTTCAACTTTCAATGTGGTGAATCAAAAGCTAAAAGATGCTTACATGGAAGCTCTCCTCGACGTGATAGAGACATTGTGCCAGTCGGTTAAGGAGATTTCCTTAGAAGACCTAAACAAAGCCGATAATACGCTTTTTGATCTGACTAGTGTAGGTTTTAAAGTGAACTGGTTGCGTCAGAAGTTGGATGAAGCTTACTTTAAGAAGGAGAAACAGACAGCTAGTGGGGCTCGGATCGAATAACTTGAGGAGCGGATCAAGAAACGTAAGCTTACTTTGCGTGATTTGGAGTCTGATCTTAAGAAAGAGAAAGCTTCTGCTTTGGCTGCTGAAACTGAAGTTGTTTTCAGTGATGTAGTTTGAATAAAGATGTCACTTGATAAGTGATGATGATGATGATGATGATGATGAATGGTATTAATATTTTGCTCTTGCTTTACTTATGTTAGCTTGAAACTATTTAGCTACATATATAAAACATTAATCATAAGACTATGCTCCAATAATATCTAAAACAATAGATAGAATCCACAAAATGTGCATGCTCCAAGTAACCCTAGAACCAAAGTATAGAATCCATAATACACAAAGTAACCTAGGAGGAGAGCCAAAGCTATTCGCATCCTTCGTGTATTTAATCTTAAGTATTAGCATTTAGCCAAAAAAACGAAAAACAAAAATGCATTAGAGTGGATCAATGGAGAAGAAGGAAGTTGATAAGAAGTTTACTTGGGTGATAAAGAACTTCTCCTCTTTGGATTCTAAGGAAATCTATTCGGATAAATTCGATGTCCGTGGTTGCAAATGGTAAAGGTTTTCAAAGTGTTTTCCTTCGTATTGATTTAGGTGATATCCGTTAAGTTACATGGACTTCCGACTTAAAACCAATTGGTGATAAGTGGATTGGCTCATGTCCCTTATATATTGTTAAGAATCTCTTTCAACTTCCGATGTGGAATATTTATCCCTGATAATATCTTCCACGGTTTTTGCTTATTCTTTTCTTCATTTTTTTTCTTTTAATGTAGGCATCTTTCCGCTTATCCCAAGGGAATGAAGGTTGACAATAACTTGTCTCTGTTTTTGGAAGTTGCGGATTATCGAACATTGCCATCTGGATGGAGAAGACACGCTCGATATCACCTAACCGTTGTAAATCAATGCTCGGAGAAACTATCCCGACAACATCGTGGTAATTATTTCGTTATGGTGCTCAACGGTTCTTGTCACCAATTTTTTTTTGTCATTGACGAATTCATGTACTCTTTATTAGATAAATAATGTTTTGTTTCTTTTTGTGATTTTGCAGAAATACAACACTGGTTTGATGAGAAGTCTACCAGCTGGGGTTTTCCATCCATGATTCCCCTTAGTGAACTTAATGCCAAAGATAGCGGATTTCTGGTAAACGGGGAACTCAAAATTGTTGTCGAGTTAGATCTTCTTGAAGTTATTGGCAAAGTAGTTGTTAATGGCTTTCAACTTCTTCCTTCACAAGTAAGAAACTTTTACAAAATTTGTGTGTATGTATTTTAGAAACTGGTTTTATATGTTACCCATTGGTTTTTTTTTATCCCAAGGTCGAATTTGTGAGCCGTATATTCGAAAAACATCCAGACGTTGCATCTGAATTCGTTCTAAAGAACCCAAATCTTAGGACTGGTTACATGAGTTTTCTACTGGGTCTGATTGAGAGTATGTGTCAGCCGCCTCACGAGATCTCCAAGGATGATCTTTCTAGTGCATATGCTGCACTTGGATTCATGAAAGATGCGGGGTTTAAGTTGGATTGGTTGGAGAAGAAACTTGACGAGGTATCCGAAAATAAGGAGAATGAACTAGCTAATGAGACTCGGGTGCGAGAAATGGAGGAAGAAGTGAAAGAATTGAAGCGAAAATATTTAGAAATGGAAGCTATGGTGGAGAAGGAGAAGGCGAAGGTGTCGGCTGCAAAAGCTCCTCTCTCATTCAATGATGTTGTTTAATGTTCTTTGTGTTCTTATGTATTTGGAGTTTAGTTGTGGCTCTAATTAAAAATCTGATGACTTGTATCACCATCTTACATTAATGATTGGAACAACATATAAATTTTAGCTTTCCTTTCTTTGTTATACTACTTACGTAAGGTCCAAGTATCAATGACTTTTAGGGTTTCACATTCCTGCATCTTATTCAGGATTAGGTCTGGACATTCGGGGTTCCGTTCGGGTTCGGGTCAAGGTCGGTTCAGGTTCGGATCCCGTTTTAAAAGATTCCAAGATCCTTTCGGGTTTTTTGAAAATTTGGTTCGGGTTCGGTTTGAGTTACTTCGAGTTCAAGTCGGGTTTAATAAATCATCCAAAACCCTAGTGCATCCGAATATTTTTTTCGGGTTCGGATATTTTCGGGTTTTTGTGTTTGGGTTCGGGTATTTTTCGGATTTTATCATTTTTTCCGGGGTTTTTCGGAGTTTTCGGGTTTTATGGGGTTTCGAGTTTGAGTTTGATTCTTGATATTTCGTGTATTTAAAGATTCAAAATCGGAATTTTCGGATTTAAGAAGACAAGTATATGGGTATAAGAGTATAAGACTATGAATGTATGTATATGTGTGAAATTTTCGGGGCATCCATATACTAGTTCGAGCTTCGGGTTGGGTTCGGGTAAAACCCAAAATTCGAAATATTTGAGCGGAGAACCCGTTCTAGTTTTTTCACATAATTTTTTTGGGTTCGGATTCGGATCGGACTCGGTTCGAATTTTCGGGTTCGGTTTTTTTGCTCAGCCCAATTCAAAATGCCTTCCTTTCTTAAGTACAAATATATTTCATTTTATCCATCTTGCAATTTTTTTTTTCTTTTCTCTATCTTTTTATAACCTTGTTGCAAATCTTTTTAGTCATTCAAAAGAGAAAAAAAAACTAGTATAAAATAAAATATTTGTTATAAATTAGTCTCTTATGAGCTTTGAGGAGCCGAAGCGTTTCGTATTCCTCTAGTGTTTATTAATTGCTTGAGGAGATTTCTTCATCATCTTCAAGATTCAAATGGGGACGCAATACGAAAAGAAGATCATTTGGACCATTAAGAATTTCTCCTCTTTGCAAGCCGAGAAAATTTATTCTGATCATTTCGTCGTAGGCCGCTGCAAATGGTAGTAAAATAAGTTGATTTTCTAATGGTTATCGTCCACCTTAGATAGGATTTTACTTGACACATCCGTTGTTTTGTAATGGTTTTTGCTTGCAGGCGTCTTCTTGCACATCCCAAGGGAAACAATGCTGCTAAATATATGTCTCTGTTTCTCGACGTTGCTGATTCTGAATCTTTGCCTTGTGCATGGAAGAGACACGCACAATTTAGACTAACTATTGTAAATCAACTCTCGGATGAACTCTCTCAAGTGCGAGGTGATTATTTCTACACACGCTACTTTATGATTATTTCTCTATTTGTCATGGACTCATTGTGTAGCTGCAAGATTCTTTATCATGGATGTTGTGCAATGTTTGATTTTAGCTTTACGTTTCGTGATTTCATAGAACCACAATCAAGTTGGTATGATAAGAAGACTCCCACACTGGGTCTCCGAGACATGCTTTCCCTTACTAAGCTTCACGCCAAAGATGGTGGGTTTCTTGTGAACAATGAAGTCAAGATTACTGCGGAGGTTGAAGTTCTTGAAGTTATTGGAAATTCAGATGCGTTAGAGGAAACTTCATATCTAGTGAAGACTACTGATGTCAATGGCTTTCAAGTTCTTCCTTCACAGGTAGAATCTGTGAACAGTCTGTTTGAAAAGCATCCAGACATTGCATCAAACTTCCATACAGAGAACCAACTTCTAAGAACAACATACTTGAATGTCCTACTAAGTCTTATTGAGCTTCTCTGCAAGTCCACTGAGGAACTCTCCAGTAGTGATCTAGCCGACGCATATTCTTTGCTGAGAGATGTGACAAAAGCTGGTTTTAAGTTAGATTGGTTAGAGAAGAAACTGAAAGAAGCTGGTGAGACTCGGGTGCAAGAAAGTGAAGAAGAGTTAAAGAACTTGAAGCGGAAGTGCTCAGACATGGAGGCTTTGCTGGATTTCTTGCAATGATCTTTCTTGGTGATTAGGCAGTTAAAAGATTTAGGATGTAATCAGTGTTCTGTTCTGTTTCTTGTTTTTGCATTTTAGTTTTGAAACAGAGTCCTTCTAAACTTGGGGGAAGATGTTGTTGAGGTTTTGCCATGTTTCTCTTTTAACATATTGTGTTTCTTGACGGAAAAGTAATATGAAATGTCTTGTTGTCTCAAGTCTGAACTGTGTTTGTTTGAAAAGGAACTTGGAACTCATTGATGTCAACTGTTTCATCACCATCCCAAGCATCTTTCCTTTAAGTATGGATCCATTAACATCACTATCTCTAAGCATCTTCATATGCATGATAAGCATGAACTAAACTTTGTGAAAGTCGATGTTTCGAATATGATTTAGGAAAAGTTAAGCGTTCTTCTTCTTGTAAATTTTTCTTGGACTTCTTGAATAGAGTGTCAAGCACACGATCATTTATTAACCCCTACAAGCTACGAGGAGTTGAAACGTCTTCTCGTCTCCTTATAAAGCTGTGTGGCTAGAATGCAAAAGGGTAAAACTAAAAAAGACCTAAAGCATTCTTAGTTCATTGTCTCTGTTCGTTAGAAGTCATCATTAGAGAGTATCAATGGAGAATGAAGTTGATAACAAGTTCACTTGGGTCATTAAGAACTTCTCTTCTTTGAAGTCAGAGAAAATATACTCTGATACATTCGTGATCGGTGGCTGCAGATGGTGAGACAGATAACTTGTTTACTAAGTAATGTTTTTTTGTCAGATTTAAGTTTCTGTGTGATATCCTCTGTTTGCAGGCGTCTTCTGGCATATCCTAAGGGAAATAAAAGTTACAAAACAGATAATGTTTTGTCTCTATATCTAGATGTTGTTGATTCTGAATCTTTGCCTTCTGGATGGAGAAGACACATGAAATTTTCCTTCACTATAGTTAACCAAAGATCTGAAAAACTTTCTCTACTTAAAGGTGAGTATTCTCATACCTACACACAACATTTCCATGTCAGATGCAATGGTTTATTTGGAATTGTAATATGATGTTGAGCTTTACTTTTTGAATCTTATTGGGAGATCGGGAAGATCGACCAAATATCTAGGAAATATGTCAATATCTTAGAAAAGGAAATTTACCTTTATCGAATGTAACTTGTACAATTATTCTTATGAGAGTCTATTATAATTCTTCCTACACACTTTTGTGTTCTTGCTCTCATCAAACTTATCAAATCTCTTATTCAGAAACAGAACACTGGTTCGATTCGAAAGAACGAGACTGGGGTTTCGGATCGATGTTTCCTCTTAGTTGTTTACATAAGGACGACCATTGCGGATTTCTGGAGAACGGCGAACTCAAAATCGTTGTTGAAATAGTGTTTCTTGAAGTTATTGGTAAGTTAGATGTGGCAGAGAGCTTGAGTGTCAATGGCTTTCATGTCCTTCCTTCTCAAGTAAGAATCTCTCATTGCATTTCATCATAATCAAGAATCACTCTCCTGTACTCAATGTTTTCTTGGATGGTTTTACTTCTTTATCAATCGCAATCGCAGGGGAAATCAGTGAACCGTTTGTTTGAAAGACATCCAGAAATTGCAACAAAACTCCGAGTTAAGAACCAATATTTGAAAACAGGGTACATGAATGCCTTACTTAGCTTGTCTGAGACTTTAAGACAGTCTCCTATGAAAATCTCCAAGTATGATCTTGCTGATGCATATTTTGCACTAGAATCCATGACTGATGCTGGATTCGAATTGGATTGGTTGAAGAAGAAACTTGATCAAGCGTCGGAGAAGAAGGCCAAAGAGGAAGCTGGTGAGGTTAGGATAAAAGAATTAGAGGAAGAGTTGAATGATTTGAAGAAGAAGTGCTCAGACATTGAAGCTCAGTTAGAGAAGGAGAAGGCAGAGGTTTTGGCAGCAAGAGCTCCTCCTTTGTTGTCTGATGATTTTTAAGTTTGTATTTTGTTGTGGTTTTTTTAAACTGCTTTCTTGTTGAGAAAGTAATGCCTAGGGCAAACGAAGAGTTGAAGTCAAACTTTTGTAAGAATTCAGTTTAATTCTTAGTTCATGTTTGATAATTTGATGTTTTAATGTAACATCCAAAAACAATGAAACACAAATAGATGGTGGTTGTGACTGGGGTGAACATTTTCTCAAGGTCAACGTTTTGTAAATAGTATAATTTAGGGAAAACTATGTGTTTCTCACGGCATTGCGTTCGTGTGTTAAGGAGAGGAGCTCGATCCACCTGCTGCGCGAAACTTATCTTACATTGTTCCTAGACATCCATTCAGATACGGATGTATTTTTCGGCCCATTTAAATATCCGGATAGAGAGTCTATTCGTGAGTTGCACCTCCCAAAAGATTAATATGGGTCAATTAAGATATGAGATTTACGCATAAGTTATAAAAAATCGAATATATAATGATTCGCATAATAGCATCTTATTATATAAAGCTGAACGCGACACGTAAGCAAATTGTAACTCACCGGATTTCGACATATGTCAATGTTTAATTTAGATTGTGACATGTGTCGATCTAAAAATAGAAATTAATATAAACTTTCTTATTATGGGTTAATTATTTCTTAAAGGATATAATTTAACAAAAAAAAACTAGCTTATTAAAAAATTAAGTAAAAAGAAACTGTATAATCTTAAAA
>OVAN01001517.1:0-34635 GCA_900406275.1 Anastatica hierochuntica
TGGTAAAAGAAATTACATGGAATCAACCATCTTTATCCTGGCAAGATCCTCAGACTCAGGAATGTGAATTAGAAGTCCAAAAGATAATACATTTCCAAAAGTTAGCGAACCAATTGCCAGATTCATTTGCTGACCCGAATGGAGTAACAAAATCTTATATACCAGCTGCGAATGCACCAATTCGAATTGATGTCCAAGAAGGACACAATCAAGTTGCTACAGAGTCTAGAGCACGTTTGAAATGTGGTAGACCAATAGGTTCCAAAGATAAGAATTCTCGGAAAAAGAAAGGTGGTGAGATTGTATCCGAGGCTAAGGAAACCTCAGACATGGCCGAACCTAAAGTACCAAATAATGAGGCTTGGGACGCCAAGCTTCAAGGTACTGAAGGTCCTGATAATAATGAGATCTCAATGAATTATGTCATGTCTGGAATACAATGGAACTGAAAGAATGTCGACATTGATGATAAATTTGCATGCAATGTAGCACTTGAAATTATTAAAAATGCGAGGATCATGAGCCCACGTCTATCATAAAGTGCTCTCAATGAAAAGATTGGAATAAATGGAAAGAAGCTATAGACGTGGAATTAAACTCTCTAAAGAAAAGAGATGTCTTTGGCCCAATAATTCGAACACCTGTTGGTGTCAAACCAGTTGGACATAAATGGGTCTTTGTGAGGAAAAGAAATGAGAATGGTGAAATCGTGAGACATAAAGCATGGCTAGTTGCACAAAGATTCTCACAGAGACCAGGAATATACTATGAGGAGACATACTCCCCTATGGTGGATGCTACTACTTTACGATTTCTAATAAGTCTGGCTATAAGAGAGAAATTAGATATGCGATTAATGGATGTAGTAACTGCATATCTATATGGTCCACTGGATAACGAAATATATATATGAAGGTCCCAGAGGGTATAGAGCTGCCAAATGCAGCAAGTTCTCGAGAACAATATTGTATAAGGCTGAAAAAATCGCTTTATGGATTGAAACAATCAGGGCGAATGTGGTACAATAGACTCAGTGAATACTTAGTGAAAGAGGGCTATAAGAATGACCCAATAAGCCCATGTATATTCATAAAGAAATTCGATAAGGGCATTGTGATAATCGCAGTGTATGTTGATGACCTGAATATCCTAGGAACCTCTGGAGAAATTTCCCAAACAGTTGAATATCTTAAGAAAGAATTCGAAATGAAAGACTTAGGGAAAACAAATTTTTGTTTGGGATTACAAATTGAGCACCTTAAACATGGAATCCTTGTGCATCAAATGGCATATACAGAGAAAGTGCTCAAACGGTTTAACATGGACCAATCTCACCCATTAACTAGCCCCATGGTCGTGAGATCACTTGGTCTAGACACAGATCCATTCGGTCCTACGAAGGACGATGAAGAAGTCCTTGGTCCCGAAGTGCCATATCTTAGTGCCATAGGAGCTTTAATGTATCTGGCGAGGCACACTAGGCCAGATATATGTTTTGTCGTGAATTTATTGTCTAGATTTAGCTCATGTCCGACTCAAAGTCACTGGAACGAGATTAAACATATTCTTCGTTACATACAAGGAACGAAAGACTTGGGTTTATTTTATACTAACCAGCCCAAAGAAGGGTTAATTGGTTTTGTTGATGCAGGTTATCTCTCGGATCCATACAATGCTCGATCTCAGACAAGGTATGTCTTTACACACGATGATACTGCTATATCTTGGCGATCCATGAAGCAGAAAATTGCAGCAACATCTTCCAATCACGCCGAGATATTAGCCATCCATGAGGCCAGCCGTGAGTGTGTTTGGTTGCGGTCTATGACTCAACATATCCGAGCCGATTGTGGGATTTCAGAAGAGAAGTTGGCACCTACTATCATGTACGACAATGCCGCATGCATAGTTGAACTCAAAGACGGATACATCAAAGGAGATAAGACGAAACACATTCTGCCAAAGTTCTTCTTCACACATGAGTTGCAGAAAAATGGCAAGGTCCAAGTTCTACAAGTTCTCTCAATTGATAACTTAGCAGATCTATTCACCAAGTCGCTGCCAACCTCGACGTTCAAGAAGCTTACTCATCAAATTGGGATGCGTCGACTGAAGGACATTCAGTGAGGTACAAAACAGGGGGAGTAATACGTGTTGTACTCTTTTTCCTTCACCATGTTTTATCCCATTGGGTTTTCTTGGTAAGGTTTTAATGAGGCAACATCCAAAGCGTATTACAATCTCATGTTCGGTTATGACATCCAAGGGGGAGTGTTATGAACCATTTAGTGGCTGCCATAACCTAAGGCCTAATGGGCTTATGGCGTGGCCCATATATATCTTAGAGTCCAAGAGAGATTTAACTTAGCCCCACTTGTCTTAGGTCCATTTCGCTTTATGTTTATCTTTATGTGATTTCCTAATTGGCTTTGGATTTGAATCTCCCTATATAAGGACTCCTTATATTCATTAATAAAGATTGATGTTTCCATAATTTCTTAACAAATTTTAATATAAAAAGTTAGAAACATAAACAGTCTGTGGGTGTGACTAAATATACATGTTAACATTAACTTTTTTAGTATAAATTTTTTTTCACTATGAGTTCAGTTGTTTTCATCAAATCAAGTGTAAATAACTTTTGCCGAGCTCTACTAAAATACAAAAAGAAAAACAAAAAACAGAGTAAAAATTTACCCTGCAAAATTTGAGTGGTAAAGTTAACGCCAACTATACATTTTCTTTTTCCTTCATTTTCCACCTGTTTTTTTTCCACTGTTTTACTCCACAATAATCCTCTCTATATATTAAAAGAGAATACACATTAGTTAAATTGTCCGACGTGTCATTCATACGGAAGCTCTCGATTTAATTGTTATAATTTGATTGGTCGATTGTTTGAGGATTTTTTTTAAAAAAAAATACGGACCCAAAATATTAAATGATTTTTTCGGTTAAATTAGGTATAATACGAAATATCAACAATTTTAGAAACATACTTTAATTCTTCAAATTCGTTTTTTTTATGGAAATCAAATTGTCGAGATTGATTGTATATTTAATTTACGAATATACCTATTAAATTAATTCATTCGAAAGTGACTAATAGAAAATTTTAAATTAAGAGGAACATGAAGTTAGGTTTGTTTCTATATATACAAATTTTAAAATTACGAAATTATATATAAAATTTATCAGTTATGGAAATAACAAAAAATCATTGATATTGTAGTAACTATTGTTTCTATGAAGGATGATAACTATACTGATGTCAAATGCGATAACGGAAAATTCAAATATTCTACTGATAACTATATAGATGTCAAATGCGATAATTAAAATGATGTCATATGCGATAATCTGCATAAGGCAAACATACTTAACATTCAAAATATTATAAATTGAAAATCAAAATATTGTGTCCATTAATTTAATAAGTTCTTATGGAAATTTAAATTTTAACCTACCTTGTGATTTAAGTTTTCCGTTTCTATATAAATGGTTGAACATTCAACCAAAAACGTACATCCTTCTTTTCCAAACACGGACAACTATTCGTTCTTACATTGAACAAAAAATGGTTCAAGTTAATCTAAGTGAGGTTATTGTCCCTCCTAATGAATTTACAATCAATGTGAGAGTTTTGACTGTATAGAAAAAACAACACACATATGGTTTGAAGTTTGAATCCATACTTTCGGATGAATATGTAAGCGTTTGTAATTTCTATTTTAAAATTCACTGTTTGTTTTTTAGAGTTTTGTTATGGTTAATACGATATTATTTTGTTTATGTTTATCTTTTTTCTACCTTACAATTTCACGGATTTATACAGGATAATAAGATTCACTCTTACATCAAAAACGAGCTTGTCAACACGTTTGAAGATAGGTTGACAAAAGAAGGAAATTGGAAATGAATTTCCAATTTTGATGTCCAGCGAACAAATTCTTACTTCCGAGCTACGTGGCACCCATTCAAAATTGTTTTCAAACCTGAAATTATCGTATTTGACCTTTCTATGGTAGCTGATAATATGTTTTTCGATTTTGTTGATTTCACAACCATCAAAAACATGGAATTTGACACACACACCATTTGGTTGGTAAGTAGTATTTAAATAACTCGATATATCTATTTGATATATTAATAATTGGTTTTCTTTATTTTCAGATGTAATTGTTCGAATTACAAATGTTGACAATCTAAAAATTCAAAGTCCATGGGCTCCAGGAGTAATCATAAAGGATATTACCTTTCAGTTGCAAGACATGGAGTAAGGCTTTCGATAAATTATCATTCGAACTTTTGTCTCCCTTCTTTATCTTCTATTCACTTATAATTTTTTCTTTTACCGTAGCGATAAAGTTGCTAATTGTATTCTCTGGGGAGAACATGCTGAACAATTCTGTTATCTCATGATGAACCACATAGACTCAGAGGATATATTAGTTATGAGGTTTGCAACAATTAGAGATTAGAGAGGTTAATTTTTATGTAATATTTTCCGCTTTTTAATGTTAATTTATTTTTTATATCTTATATTTATTATTTCTCACAATTTCGTAGGTAAGCGTACCATATCAAGTGGAACTTGTGGTGGCTTCCAGATGATGTTGAATCTCGATTTGCCCGAAGTGTATGATTTCAAACAAAGGTAACGTCTATCCGAATAAAAAAAAACCATCATGTCAACTATCCTTGGCATATATCTTTTACAACATTTTGAATTTTAATAATTTCAGGCTACGTAACAAGAAGTAATGCTTAAGAGAACAATGATCTATTTTGGATTATTAGTATTGATAATTTACTTCTATATTTAATATTTAAAATTATTATTATTATTAAACGATGTTACCTTTGGCTTTCATATTACTTATTGTTCTCTCCAAATGTGCAACAATTTTTTTTGCATATATAGTTTAAACAAATTTTGTTTACCATTTATAAAAAATTTTATTTGAACCAATAATAGCAAATGACTCAGATTGATAATTTATATCCAGAATAGAATTATTGATATAATTTGAGTTTAAATTTACTCTAAATTGTACTTTTTATTCTTTTAACTTTTATGCAAGAAAGATAATATGTTTGCTTTTTTATAGTTATGTTATAATTTTTAGCCTCATTTTTTAGGTTTTGGATCATATATGGGCAACATGTTTCGAAATAGCCCATATAAGCATGTTAGTCTATATTGTATGTTTCTGATAAAAAAAAAGTCTATATTGTATGTTATGTCTATACATCACTTTCTTCAACTCTTTCTCTTTCACTCCTTACTCTACAAAACAAACTCTTTAGATCTTTGAAGATAAAAAAAAGGCTAACCTCTCTTTTTCAAACCACTACAAAGCAAAGGTGCGGTGTATTTTCAATTATCTTTAGTTCACTTTCCAAAATAATCATCAATAAAATTATCTTGTTCCTCGGAAACATTTGTTAACCTTTACCTTTTTTGTCAAAGTTATGTCCGATCCAAGTTCATACTCCGTGAATCAAGATATCTCCAAGAGGATTGATACATTTTTTCCTTCTATATGATAAATGCACATGCATTTTCCTCCTATTTTATTTCTATGAAGTTCATATTTTGCTTTTCAAAATTTACTTTGCTGGAAACAAGTGACGAACTTGATGAATATAGGTTTCCATTCTATTGTTTTTTCTAGGATAACTACAAAAGCCTTTATGAATGGTTCAAGTTAATCCATACATACATGCAATCTTTTTGTTTCTCGGGTTTCATCTGTTGATATTCAAAGTTAAAATTTGATTTAACTTTAAATAAAACGATATTTAGTTTAATAAAAAGGATTTTGCGTTCTATATTATCATTTAACTTCGGATATTTTTGGTTTTATTACACACAATTTGACAAATTATTACACAATATTTGACTAATCAATATACATATTATTACACAATATTTGACTAATAAATATGCATAATATGTCTACGATGATCTAATTTTAGGTTTTAAAATTTAATTTTTTTTGAAAAAAAACACTTCACTAGACTACACTTACCAGCTTTACTCTATTATCAAGATTGTTTAGTTGTTCAAAATATATTCTACATGCACATCATTGGCTTGTTTGACTACATTTGGATCATATATTTATAAAAGAAATTTTTTTATTTTATACAAAGGAAATACGGTTTAGTAGACAAGTTTTAAAAAAATCTTGAACCGATGTGTGTTATACAATTTTTTTTTAAAAGATTGTAACATTTTTAAAAAAACTTTGTATCAATTTATTAATGTACAAATCTTTTTAAATAAGCTTTTCATAGAAGTTTAGCAATACAAAAAGCTCTTTATCATATTGTAACAACTATATTGTATACAAAAAGAAGATAATATTTAGTAAATAATAAATAAATAAACTTTGTAAAAGTAACATCCGGTCATGTTATGTAATATAACATATTTTACGTATGGGTGTGATGTTTGTTTATCTACTAAACATATACTAATTGGTGTTTCTAGATCTTTTGGATGATGCCAACTCTCAAATGAATCGGTGTGAAGAGAAGAATGCTGAGGGAATGAATTCGAACCAAGATAAGAAGCTTGAGGCAAATATAAATGTCCGTGAACAAACAAAGAGTTTGTTCGATCTCAAGCTGTTTGATATACTTGAAGAAGAAGAAGCCAAATACTATGCCGAACAAGATGACCCAGATTGCGAGAAGACTGAGAAACGGAATGAGGATTCTTCATCGGATGAGTCGGACTCTGATAATATAAGCTGCACGAAATTTGGTAGTGCAACTACCAAGTATTCGAGTGAGAAGAAGAAAGGTTATGATTCCAACGACAGTGTCCACAACTCGCCATGTACCAAAAAACTTCGCCATCATGTACCTTCTTCCGATGACGATGATTATTGAATAATCATCCAAACTTATGAATGTATGAACGTGTTTTAAAGTTACTTTCGTACGAAGATTTGGTAGATGTAACAAATTAAACTCTTTTGGTAAAGTCGTATGTTTAATATTTAATGCTTTTATCCATGTAATATGTTATTAATAATAAATCTATGAATGTATAATACGTGGTTTTCAGTATTAGTGAACAAAAAAACACTTTCGTACCTTAATATGTTACATGTAGTGTCGTAATGGACTTTGCAAGCAAAGTATGCAATATCAAATCATAATTTCAAAATAAGACCTTATGGTAAATAGATTAATCATTTGATAAAATGTACCATGGAAAATAGGGTACACCATATGAATATTAATAGTTGCTGCCAATATAGAAACACAATAATACGCTAACAAGCAAATTATGAAATTTATAGTAAAATTATATACTATCTTATATTAAAAAAATATTTTCAAAATCAATATTGTAACATTACTAATAGTGAAGATATTATACAAAACTTTTACTAATATGAAGGAACTAATATATTTAATACGGATGTAATAATAAAAGATAATAAATTGAATATTTTGTTTCTATTTCTGAAATATCTTTTACACACGTTTGCTTATGCAATAAGGCAAGAAAAAAAAATAAATATCAATGATTCGACTCATTCGTAGGGTAAAATCATACAGACAAAGTGCTAGAACAATGTCAACAATTTCTAAGATTTCTGATCCATCAGCTTCACAAAATAACTTGGTTATATACGTCAAAGTTATTCATTTTTGGCATCAAAAATCTTTAGATGGAGAATCACGTGAAGCAATATTGGTCGATGAAAAGGTTAACTCATTTCTCAATTTCATATATATGTATATTCAACTGTGTCTTTAACTCTTCCATGGTTATTCTTTATTAATATCTAGGGTGTTAAAATACAAGCCTCTATCAGCCATGGAATTATGTCACAATATGCATCTATAATGGATATCACTCCATGATAGATACGTATTTCCAATTTCGATGTTATCACCCCAAAAGGAAATTACCGAGCAACTAAACATCCCTACAAAATTGCTTTCACACATAATACTTACATGTATGAAATTTCACACTTCTTGAATAGCCTCTATTTCAATTTTGTGGATTTTCAGGATATTCAACATTATGCATATGATACAAGTTACTTGGTTGGTAAGTTACCATTTTAAATTGATTTAAAAGTTTCTTATTTGTGTTTGTTTTACTATATAAATAATTATTACTCCTTGAGCTTATGAGCATCTCGAAATTGTAGATGTTATTGGCAAAGTTACAAAATTGTTTCCTATTGAAGCTTCAAGACCATTCTTACCCGGCCTTTACAACAGCAAACTACGTTTACAAATTCGTAACACTAGGTAAGTTATATGCGTTTATTATATAATATAGGTTTAAATTTGGTACACAAAATTCTTATTAAATTGTGTCTGAACACTTTAGTAAACGTATATGAATCGTGGTACTTTATAAATTTAAATTGTATTTTTTTACATATAATGAGAGAACTAATGGTAACGTAATTATGACTATTGTTTCGTTTTAGACACACTTACGTCTTTTTGTAGTAATGCTTACTTAGATTGTATCTTGTGGGGTAAACATGCTGAAGATTTGTGGATCATATTTGCAAAGAATAGGGACTATTTTAAAATAGTGGTTCTAAAATTTGCAAGAGTATCATATGCAGAAGGTCTATATTAGTGTTGCAATTTTCATAGTATTCTAAACATATAATACAATGACAATTGTGTTTGTGTGCTTATTCGAATGAACAGGCAGACGATGCTTTAAATCGGATATTGGTAGAAGTTTTCAGATTATGTTAAATCCAGACATACCAGAAGTTTATGATTTCAAAATCGTGTTAATATACTGTTATATAATAGCATATACTAATATTTTCCATATAGATTTTTTAATAAATCACTAATACGAATACTATAATGAATATCCATCTTTTATCTCAGCCTTGAGAGTAATAGCCACTAGTGAAGAAGCAAGAAGATGATAATCGCGTTAAAAAACTATTCGGGGAGATTGAGAGAAGAAGAAATTTATTATCGACTTACTATATTATTTACTGGTTTATCTAATGATTTTTTTTTTTATTGTTTTCATTTTTTCAACGAATTATAAAAGAATATTCATTAAGGACTTATCAAATTTACAAGATTAAACACCATTTCGTTAACATGATGAATGATCATACAAAAGTGAATGCATAAATTTTATAATATTTTACTGCCATATAAACTATAGATGTGTTTAAGTTTAATCGATGAACAAATGAAAACAAAACAAATATTAACAAAATAATATTTCTTTTGTCGTTTTTTGAAACACGTGAAAACTAATAAAATGGTAAATTAAAGAATGTATTCTTTATACAAAATATATCTTACAAACCGATTAAATTTACTTGTTAATTATTAAAAGCATTGTAAAAATGACAAAATAATGCATGGTCTGAAGATCTGTGAATGTTGGAAAAAATATATTTGCATGACACATTTACTTTACCCTTGTGCAGCTAGAATATTTAATATTTACTAAAGTGACATAGTATGATTTTTATAGATCATAAACAATTATCTATAGAAGGTAAACGAAACCAGTGGTTGCACCACCTCTGTATCCATCTCACGAAACCAGGGTTCGAACCCTGCACCTGCCTCTAGTGAGAGGAACTATTTGCCACTAGGCTATGATGACAAAAAAAAGAAGGTAAACGAAATTAAATATTTAGTTCCGTAATATAGTGTCAATAGTAGGATTTTTATTGATCATAAACAGTTTATGTATAGGAGGTAATCATAATTAAATGTTTTAGTTCTGTAATATAGTTTCAATCTTACGATTTTCATGGATCATAAAGATTTAACTATATTAAGGATATCGATCAAAGATTCAGCTTTTCATAATTGAATTAATTAGATACGATATTTACTAAACACAATATTCTGTTTATGACAATAACACTAAACTCTATTATTATGCGATTTTGTAGAGATGTAGTATACTTTTAAAACCTTCTGATAATGTAACATTTTAAATATCAATCGATATTTACTTGTCATTCAAGTAAAAACTCACAAAGATATATAGAAGGATTATCGTGTATTTATTGTATTCATTGATACATGTTATCACATTTAAAATATTACTATGGATCATTAGGGTTAAAAAACTCAAAAGAATTAAGGCATATTCCTAAAAATGTAAGGTATGTTTCGATTATGCAATTAATATTTAGCATATACAATAAGATTTCTTTGATGCATTATATATATATATATATATATATATATGAGGCACCCTTAAGCAAAGTTCAATCATTCTTTTTTATTCGTTCATCTTCAAAAGAATATAAACACTATCAATTCCGAGAACATGACTTTGGTTATGCAAAGAAATCTTCGTATCAGTCCTGTCCAAGACTTGAAACCATGTAGAGATACATGGCGTGTTGAAGTTAAAATACTTCGTCTGTGGAAAACTTTTAATAAGGAGTTTGGAAATACAATCGAGATGATTTTGATTGACAAAGAGGTAGGTTAACTTTAAATTCCTTGTTTATATTTTGTTAATCGTTTGATAATATATTATTTGTTTTCCAAACAATTAGAACTTTCGGACTTTTATATAGTGCACACATGTTTACATAATTCAAAAAAGCAATAACGTTAAATTTTATTTTATACAACGTGTTTGTTTCGAAATATATAGTTTGGTATTTTAAATTGTTATGATAAGTTTACCTTATTTCACATGGTACAAGAATCCATGTTGCGGTAGAATCAAAGTTGATGAAACAATATGACCATCAACTCTCTGAGGGTTCTACAAAGATCATTCAATTTTCCAAACTTAGTCCGGTGACAACTGAATACTGTACGAACACACAGGTACAAAATTGGATTTTACACAACTACCACTCTTCAAGCTTCTACTGATTTTCCACTCCAATTTCCAGAAAAATATTTGGCGGATTACAATGATATCTTGTCTGGAAAGCTGGATAAGTTATATTTGGTTGGTAAGTACACGAGTTTCATTACTTAATACAGTCTATGTTTTTGTTTACCAATTTATTTTTACGATAGTATAATTATTTTTTTCCCTGAATAAATAATAACAAAAAAATTCGTAGATGTCGTTGGTCAGATCGTGAACTTTGGTTCTCTTGAAAATATACTCATCAAATGAAAATAAATGATGAAACTCGTGATAGAGCTACGAAACCAAAAGTACAAAGTGCACCCACTCATTTATTTAGACGGTTTTCTATTCGTCTACTAACACTCTTTCAAATTTCTAATAATAGCAATGACAAGTTGTTGTGTGCTCTTTGGGGAATCTATGCAAAAAAAGTTCACGATTACGTTTCAAATAATATGTCTGAAATGATTATATGTGTTATCAGGTTTGCTTCAATAAAAGAGTGGCAAGGTAATAAAAAAAACATAGTTTCCATATGTCATTTATATTTCCGTAATTTTCATTCGAGTTACTTTCGCAAATCGTTATGTTACTAAACTATATTGAAGAGTTGAAGCGAGGTTTGGCTATCAATTTAATTGAACTTGCAAGTAATATCATTATCTCTAGCGGTTGGAATTCTACACAGGTTTTGTTTAATATTTCTTTGGAAGTGGTGGACCATTTCAAAGAAAGGTAAATACATTTGTTTATGTATGTTTTTACAAAAAAACATTTAATTAAATATGATATTTTGTAAACTTTTACGTATGGGTTACGAAGTTACTATTTCTTTAATCTTTTTTTTGTACCACAATCTATCTGATGATTCGCTTGCCCTTACCAACATTGAAAGTAACCAATGGTCTATTGGTTCCGTTAAATCTGTTCGCGTTGAGTTTTTTTTGCTTAATAAAAAGAAAACTATCAAAGAGATCACCATAAGCACTGAAGTTTTAATTGAAGTCCTTATTTTTTAATTACTACTATATGTTATACATTTTTATTTTGTTTTAGCAACTATAATATGAGATTCTTATATTTTTTATAGGCTGGAGATTTTTTTACAATTGCAACTGTTGAATATATAGATTGTGAACAAGGATGTCAATATCTTGGTTGTAAATATAGCAACAAAAAAGTTTTGCCAACCAACAATTGGACAAATGAAGGAGTGAGGTTGTATAAGTGCACAATATGTGTGAAGGACCACACCTATGTGATACCTAAGTAAGTCATTTTTTATATGTCTAAAATTAAATCTAAAGTTTATTTAATATTGAGGTTGTAGTTAAATTCATTTTTAGGTTCAAGTTGATAGCCAATGTTAAAGATGATTCTGTGAGGCAACCTTCATTCTGTTCAATTCTACCGCACAAATGATTGACGGACATTCGGCGGCCGAACTATATGATGAGGTATGCTTTCTTGATCGGAAAAAGGTCAGAGAACCATTCCTCAACGTTGTTATGTTTTGTAATTATTATTTGATCATACGAAAGACTAACTTAGAGTAAATATATTGTGCATGATCATATTTTTTTTTGCAAATAAACAAACGGTACTTTGAACTTAATTTTAAATTTTCTGTAATTAGAGTGAGGAAGACCCCGAGTTATTGCCTGAAGCAGTTAGCGATCTTTTTGGAAAATATTGCTTTTCAAAATTACTATTGATTCTGATAACATAAAAGATAATATCAAAGGAAAGAACACACAATTCTTTGTTCGTTTTCCAAGTGATGATCGAGACCTGATTGATGAATTTATTCAGTTACCTAAAGAACAGGTATACCGATATCATTGATTTCAATTTTCTGTGTTAAGTTTATATTTAAATTTTTGCAGGTTCAAAGAGCCCGAGGTATTTATATATATTTTTTTGTAGAACGTCTTACTCTTGCAATCCTCAGAAGACTTTTCCGAAGGTGGCTCTTCATGAACTCCTTTATCTAAAAGGAAAAGTCTAGAAGGCGAGGAGTTTGAAGTTGAAGATCAACTCAGTGTTAGCAAGGATAATGCGATCAAAAAATTTAAAAGCGAGTGATTGTCACATTGCAAGGGATATACTCCTTTGTAATATCCGTTTGTCTTTTGGTTTTATCAGAATTTCAGTTGGCGTTTTCAAACTTTGTTTCCTTTGAGTTGTTTATTATATATTACAGACTATTTTATTTGCAAGCTTAATCATGGTTATTTATATTCCTTACTTACAAACATGATAATCTTATAATTTATATAACGATTCACATTTAATTTATCAAAAAACAATAAATTAATATAATCAAATTTTTAACATACAATTAATAAGAAACATTGTTATTTTAAATTCTAAATTTTAAATTATATTAAGTAGTCTTCTATTCACTAAAAATCGTAACAAAGAGACTTTCACAAGGGTTCTTAATCTTTGAAAAACCCCAAAACTTAAAATATTAACTTTTTAAGAGACTCTTCTAAGATCTCCCATTAATCACGATCTAATGTTCTAAATTGTATATACATGTTGTACATAAACTACCGTCAATAAAAGCAAACATATTTTAATATAGTAAATATACTTAGATGATCAAGAGCGAATAGATATAGAACTTTGCTTATAATTTGGTACAAGCAATTCAATTATTTTCTTTGATGGTTTTAGTTGTACACTAATATGGATTTAATATATACGGAATATTATGTTCCCTTTTATTACCTAGAAGAAATTAAAAACATCTATCGTCATTATGTATTGAATGTTATATTTGCACATTATAAAAAGAAATATATAAATATATATTTGCCTCATTACGATTTCCATATGTGTTGTCATATATGACTTGATCGGCAATCCTTTCCTCTTATAGTGGTCCACGAAACTTATTATATATTGATCTCTGTGTTACTCAATCGAACAATAACATATACTCTGCGAACATAAAATGACAATAGTTCATATCGTAGGAATGTTGTGTCCTTGTCAAAATGACTGGGTTATTTGTGTTAAAGTATTACATATTTGGCGTGAGGAAAATATACATGGAACTTCACTTGAAGCAATTTTGAGCGACGAAAAGGTTACTTTGAATTATATCTTTTTTTCTTTTTAAAATATTTTTTATATCAGCACATATAATCTACAAATCTTAAAACATTAGACCTATTTTAAAATATGAACATGTTGATCAATATTCGAAAATAAAAATATTGTCATGCAACATAAACATATGTATGTGTTTCGTTAATTTCTTATGGTATATTTGCAGGGTGATAAAATCCAAGGTTTTATCGAACCTGAGATTGTCAACAAATATGCATCATTGATGACTATTGGTCCACACTAGTGGCGTATGACAAAGTTTGCAGTAGGTCATGCGACCCAAATTAATCGATCCACTTCACATGCTAACAAAATTATTTTTGAACAAGATACTATCATTGTCCAAACTACTAATGAATTGAAGATTAATTCTTTCGATTTTGTGGCTTTCGATACAAAAATAGATCTTGCATTCGATAACAATTTCTTGGTTGGTAAGTCATACTAAACTTTTTTGTGTTTACACTTTTTAATCTTATACCGTAAAATATATATAGTACTTTAATCTTCAATAAACTGTAACATCATTTTTTTGTTCTATTTTATAGATCTAATTGGAGAGATGATTAATGTTGGGCCAATTTTAACTTTAAGTCCACTCAGAAATGGAGTTAACGAAAAAAGAATGGAATTTTAAATGCGCAACACAAAGTAATTATACTTTCTCAAAATGAAAATATATCATTGTTATTAATATAGAGAATCGGATATTTGCTTATATTATAACCAATATACTAAAGAGTTTGGAATTTTTAAAAAAAATTAAGCAACGTTGTATTGGAGTGTTCTTTATGTGGTGATCACGCTCAAAATTTTTGGGATACCTATTTAGAGGAAGATGACTACATACACATAGTTGTACTCAGGCTTGCAAAAGTAGAAAAGTCAATAGGTATTTTTCTTTTATTATTTTGTCAGTATTAGAAGTAAGAATATATCATATAATACTTTAATCATGCAAATTTATTTAACTTTTCTCAGGTCATCCAATCATATCATCTACAAGTTTTAAAGGTTTCAAGAAAATGTTGAATCCAGACATACCTGAAGTTGATGAATTCATAATGAGGTTTTGCACACTAAGTCATTTGTTATGTACTATATCCCATAGTTTTTTTTAAGTGACTAATATGTGATCAAAGTGCTTATTGCAGACTCGAATTAAACAGGTTGGGCAACAGATATGCGGAAAGTATATAATATGACAACTTGATTGTATACGAATCTTTCGAGAGCATTTGATTTGTATAGACCGTCACTCATGTTCGATAATGCTATCTATTTTTAAAATTAGTATCACTTGATCATACTGCGAAAATTGGTATTGTTAGTCATACAAATATTTATTTTTATGCCGAGATTACTTGTTTATGGTTAAACGGTAATTCGATTTATTTGGTATCTCAATTGTTATCTATATTAAATCTACACGATAATCAACAACAATGTTTCATAAGCTAATGTACCACGATAATAGAAGGTTGATCATAACAAATATTTTAAGCGGTTACTCGAACTAAACTTATTATATGTGCATTGTACTATAGGTGCATTAATAAAGGGAACCTCCTTATAATTTAGTATACAAATATTCCAAAAAGTCATAAGTTCAGCAGAAAATATAGCATAAATGATGATGAACATATTAATTATAGATATTCGTAGATTGTCTTTTATATAATTTTAATATTGTATTTTATATTTATGGTATTGACTTATTTAATAATAAAGATGTAATATATATATATATATATTGTAATTAATAATACAAATGTATGGTATACCAAAAAGACGAAATATTATTTTTATGGAAATTCGTAGTTCATAATTTTATTTTCTCTTTATATATATTTGGAATGTATCATTGTTTTGTCCAAATATAGCATAGAAATTTAAGCAAGATTTTCAATTGATATTATTTATGCAGCAATATAATATTTCTTTATGTATTAATAGCATTAAGATCGAATTTTATATTTATGGCATATATGATTAGTATTAGAACGATAAAGGTAAAGTGTATATTATAAAATTATTAATTATAGACATTTAAAATAACCATGGACGATTTCATTATCTTCGTATTTAAATATGTGTCTACGGTGTTATAGTATGTCATCTCTGTACATTCATTTAGAGAATAAACATCACTATTACTGAGTGAATTTTCTATTCTTACAGCTAAAAATATTCGCATCCATTGAGAAAAATTCGAAAACACATATCTTTGCTTGGTGCTACGCCTCTGCAAGGTCCAATAACATGTTATCTTTCGTTCTTTAATTTTTATGTGTTATATCACGTTTTATATGTTAAACAAATATCGTGAGTTCTATTATATAGTCCGAGTTTCGACCATACAAATGTATTCTTATGTATATATTATTGAATAAACAGAAACAAATATGTTGTATCCTTTATTGATGATTACAAAGCTTTGAAAAAACTTCAACATGAAGTGAAGTCATCCAAATCCTGACGATATCGGGAGAAACTCGCGGCCAAAAAACAACTTGCGTAAGCTTTTATTTGAAATCAAAATATTTTTTTAATTACATAAATTTTTAAAAGTGATATCCCAAGTTTGCACTATATAAATTTTGTTTATAGATTATACGTACAAACATGAACAACAATTATAAGTAGATCTCATTTTGTATCAAAGTTTGTTTTCAAATATAATCCAGGTAACACGAACACTAACAAGAATACGTTTGAATTGACTTCAGCTGGAAACTCTACTATCACAAACGGATCACCTTCACCAATTTTGAATAAAGATCGACCAACATTTCAAAATGTCCCAAATTTAATATTCTAAGATATTGTCCCAAGGCCACTATATCCTAATTCAAGTCATAATATAGTGAGTTCAAGTCCACAACCATCCAATCTCCTTGGTGGTTTTCCGAGCTTAACTGAGCTTAAGGCACATGAAGCTAGAGTTGTTAGAAAAAGGCTCTAAATAGCAAAAGTACCTTGGGTGTTACCTCTTCTGGTAAAGGTTAGTCCACATATATGTCCCATAAAATGTACATTTGTGTAAATAAACAAAAACAAATTATAATATGTTATAGTGAACCATAGGTAACTCGAGAACGAATTATATTTTATTAGTTAACTTCTGTAATTTTGAGTATCGCTTTGTTTTTAATACTCGTCACAGTTTCAAGAATGTTCAATGATGAAAACCAAAATTCTAATTCATGAATCTCGCGTAGATAAAAAAAACATTGTAAAAGTATATTTCCGAACATTATTACGATTTTTGAGTAATAGAGATATCCAAATAATAGAGTTTTGTATTGACATTACTGAAATAATGTGCAGGAACCTCTACGTGTTCTCAAAGAAGTGCAAATGCAACCGTTGCTTCTACAACCATTGACCAATCAAGTAACGACACAGGTGATGTCTACATTTATAAATTACATGTGTCTTAGCTTATAGTTGACTTACAATGTTTTTTACAAAATAACATTAATAATAACATATTCAAAATGACATTTTTTTGTTTGTGCAAACGATTAGAAATTGAGTAGGAGTGATGTTCAGCGTGATATTTATTTATACATCATTTAATTGGATAATATACACAAAATTTTATGTGTATAAAAACCTCTATATTAGGCTTTAAATTTAAGTATACATAATTTACAACTATATTTTCATACAAATGGTGATTTCTTTCCGTGTTTTTCAAGGTACATGTACTAATGAAGCACAGTTAACTCGAGATACAACTATACCAGGTTGTTGAAATAAACCTCTTCAATCACCTCCGTCAGTTAAATCGAAGATCGCACAAAACACGGGTAGTAAATAAAGAATGTATTATGTTATAACCAACTAACTCTGTAGTTTTCTAAAGAAAGCTTCTGCTAACAAGCCTTACTCCGCTTGCATTCTTATTTTTTGAAATCAGCTACTATAAGTTCAAAATGGAAAAGCAAGACAATTCAGAATATGCCACCGAGTTCTATACTCGATGAAACCCAAGGAGGTAAAATCTATATATATTTTAGTAGCTAAATTTCATTTGTATGCAGAGTATTAGATTAAATAAATGTATATGCTTTGCATTTTATTAGTTAATCAATAGCATCTAAGAAAACTCAAAACCAAACGCAAAAAACAAGCCAAGCGGTTCCACCGCGGTTCGTCGTCGAGGACCATCCTTCCGGTCCTCGACGACGACTCAAAGCCAAACGCAAAAAACAAGTCAAGCGGTTCCACCACGGTTCCTCATCGAGGACCATCCTTCCGGTACTGCATGATTTAATGTAAAAGTTTAACTATATTAAATAAGTTGATTATAACAACATGATTCAGTTTGCTTCAAACCTTGATGGTGCATGGTTTTGTGAGGATTTAATGACAATTTTGTCAATTAATATGCAGCTTATAAAAATAGATATGCTATGTAAAGCGAGTCCGAAGACGAGGACGAATATATCGACAACCATAGGAACACTCGGTATCAAGCTGGAGAGTCTTCACGAAGTGAAACAAAACATTGCACCACTCAACAATGCAATAGATCAAAGAACCATATGTTTATCATCGGGATTAAAAAACGGTAATTGTCTGTTAAATTACAGTTTGGAAATTGAAAACGAAACAAAAGAATTGGTGTGTCGTGTTAGTGTATTAAATGCAACTTTATTTCAAATTAATTACACAGATTACTACGACGAAGGAGATCCAATATATAATTGCAAGCATTGTGCTGCTTATATGTGGTACGGTGAACGAATAGGGAAACATCGACACTCGAACAATCCAATCTTTACAATGTGTTGCAAGCATGGTAAGATTATGCTTCCCCGTCTTCAAAATCTACCCCAGGCTCTGATTGATTTGTTGTGCAAAGGCGATGAGTTAAGTAAACATTTTATACGTGCTTACAATATGATGTTCTCTTTCACATCGCTTGGTGGGAAGATAGATCATTCTATTAACAATGGTCGTGGACCATTTGTATTCCGACTATCCGGTGAGAACTATCATAGAATTGGTGACATATTTTCGAAGGAAGGAGAAATCCCTAAATTTCTGCAGCTATATATCATTGACACACAGAACGATATTAAAAACAGAATTGCCGCTTACGCCGAGTATTATTTCACTAACCCATCGTAAATCATGAAATGTTTACGTTATCAATGAATTGATTGTCAAACAAGTCTTTTTAAGCAGCTAAACGTTTCATAACTTTCTGTAGGCCTGACAGAGTTGGTGCTGCGAAAATAAGAGAGATAGTTGTTCATATGTTGAAAAAAATGTTAGACACATGTAATCCGAACGTCAAAGCTTTTAGATCGGCAAGAGATAGATTTGATGTAGAAGGATCGGCAGGTTACCGAATGAGGTTAAATAAAGCTAGGCAAACGAATGGTTGGACCCATAATCTACCAACTGCAAATGAAGTGGTTGCTTTGATACCTGGAGATTTTTCTTTAAATATGGGGACACGCGATATTGTTCTCGAGAGTACGAGTTAATAGATTGCAAAGAATAAGCGAATTACACCCAGCTTATTTGCCTCTGAAATACCCGTTGTTATTCCCATATGGAGAGGATGAGTTCCAGTTACAAATCCCTATTGCTTATGATGACACTGCTGCGAAAATGAGGGAGTCGATCACTATGCGCGAATTTTTCGCATACCGCATTCTAGAGAGAATTGGAGAATCTCCAATTATTACAATGTCAGGAAGATTGTTCCAATAATTACTTGTGGATGCATACACCATGATAGAATCAAGTAGACTACGTTTTTTGTGGCACAATCAGAAAAAGCTTCGTTCGGATAATTACGAAGCGATACAAAAAGCAGCAACTTTGGGTGGAGCTAATATGACTGAGCAAGGAAGTTGAATTTTCATACCAGCAACTTTCACAGGAGGTAAAAGGTATATGAAGCAACACTACTTTGATGCAATGGCGTTTTGCAAGTACTATGGATACCCATATCTCTTTATCACATTTATATGCAACCTGAAATGATCAGAGATTATGAGGTTCTTGAAGGTATACAATTTGACCGCTCAGGACAGACCAGACATATTGCGTAGAGTTTTCAAGATGAAGTTGGACAATCTTATGATGGAGTTGAAAAAAAAAGAAGGTTCTTTCTTTGGAACAACTGCTGCAGGGATATACATTTCTAAATAAGTTCTTCATACATCTCATTTCATATCTGCATTCCGATTTCTAACCAAACAAAAGTAGAAATATTTTTCCCTACTTCAAACTTTTCCCAATAAAATTTTGGTCCCTAACAATAAACTCATTTTATTTGTTTGTCTTTTTTACAGCTATGTACACGATCAAGTTTCAAAAAAGAGGATTGCCGCATGCTCATATTCTACTCTTCATGGAAAAAAATTCGAAATTTCCTAGTGCCAATGATATAGATAAGATTATATGCACCGGAATCCCGGACAAGACGGTAGATAAAAACTTATATGAAATCATTGGAAAGTGTATGATTCATGGACCATGTGGTGCGGTAAAAATGGATAATGTCTGTATGGTGAAGGGCAAGTGCTCTAAACACTTTCCTAAACCTTTCAACATCAGGACATCGATTGATGCAAATGGATTTCGAGCCTACATGCATCATACTGACGATAGGTTTATCGAAAAGAACATATTCAAATTAGACAATGGATATGTTGTACCATACAACAGAGGACTCATGCTTCGCTATCATGCTCATATGAATGTTGAATGGTGCATGCAGACTAGGGCAGTTAAATATCTTTTCAAGTATATCCACAAAAGACCCAATTACGTTTCAGCAGCGATGGACAAAGAAGAAGAAGACGACGTTGTTGACGAAATTTAGAGATACTTTGACTGCAGGTATTATTACATTAAAAATCAATTTTTTTAATTATCAAACTTCATTTTTACTATTTGAATCACCCGTGAATTGTGATCAAAATTCTCTTCAGATACATTTCTGCACCCGAGTCTACTTGGCGGATTCTTGGGTTTGCTACCCATTACCGTAGTACAGCTGTTGAGAAACTTGGATTTCATTTACTAGATCAACAAATGGTGTTTTACGATGAGACGAACCCATTGAAAGTGTACTAAAAAGAAGACAATAAACCAATCAATGTTTCTGGCATGGTTTGAAGCATGTAAGAAATATCCGACAGCCAAAGAGAATGGACCCCACGGAAAAGAGGATTCGCGATAGGAAGGATTGCGCATATCCACGCATTATATAATGAACTCTACTATCTAAGAGTTTCGCTCAATTGGGTAAGAGGACCAACTTCGTTTAAGGATATAAGAACAATTGATGGTGTTCTTTACCCTACATTCAGAGATGCTTGTTATGCTTTGGCATTGATGGATGATGACAAGGAGTACATAGAAGGTATCAAAGAAGCCAGTCTTTTCTGTTCAGTCGGTATACACGAAAGTATTTTGCGCATATGCTAATGTGCGATTGTTTATCTGAATCTCATGTTGTGTGGGAAGCTACATGGGAATATCTTACGGAAGTTATCCTTTACTATAAGCGGATAGAAACAGGACGACCTAGTAAGAAATCTTATACACATGATCTAAATTTTAAAATAATTGAAGTTTTTGACTAGTGTTTAGAAATAAAAGCTTTCTTGAGGAGGCGATTCGAGGTGATTCAGGAGGCGATTCGAGGTGATTCGAGGTGGATTCTCTGGCGACGGTGTCCTCTGGTGGATCGAGGGTTCTTTGGGTCTGATTGGGTGCTGGCCGCCGTGTGTGGTCATGACGCTGGTGGTTTCGGATTTGGGAGGCTCTGTCTCGGCAGGCTCTTCTCTGAAAGATCCTCCAAAATCTTGGGCGACGGTGGCTCGTGTATCACCTGGGGACTTGCACAAGCGCGATCTGCAGGTTTCTATCACTGATGGTGCTCCGACGATTGTGATCCCTGACGATGTGCTTCAGGATTGCAATCAGCTCTGGCGTAGATTTCTTATTGGGCGCTTCCTGGATGAGGCACCGCACATTGCCAAAATCCATATGATCGTGAATAAAATTTGGGTTTCCAGTGATAAGAAGATGAGGATCGATGTTAAGGTGGTTAATTCTACGACAGTGAAGTTCAGGGTGAGTGATGCACAGTTGCGTGATCGCTTACTTCGGCGAGGGGTTTGGAACATAGCGGGGGTGCCTATGGTCTTGGCTGAATGGAACCCTGTTGAACCAGTGCAGCCTGTTCTTAAATCTATTCCTTTATGGGTGGATTTCAAGCATGTGCCGCAGCGTCTATACTCGGATAAGGGGCTGGAGTTGGTTGCGAGTTTTGTTGGCGATCCTCGGAAGTTGCATCCGGATACGCTAGCTTGTGTTGATCTAGATGTTGCTCGGGTATTGGTAGAGGTGGATCTTACAAAGGATTTACCAAAGCAGTTCAATCTAACATCTAAGGATGGTATATCCGCCGAGATTTTGGTCTCGTATCCTTGGCTTCCGCCGCGATGCCATCGCTGCGAGAAGTGGGGTCATAATGATGTGGTGTGTCGGGGCACAAGTGAGGCAGGTCCCACGCGTATTCTGCAAAGGGGTGAGCAAGAGGTTATGGTGGGCTCTGTTTTGGAGAAGCTCAGATCAGCAGTTGCTGATTCGCTGTGTGAGCCTACTGAGTCGGCTGCAGTAGTCTCATCTGAGGAGGATGGTTAGGAGGAGGGCCGGGTTAAGCATGCTGAGGGTGTGGTGGCTACTGAGGAGCAGGGGGGTCTGCTGGTATTGAGCTGGGTGAGGTAGTGAGGGCTGATAAGGAGCGGGGGGTGCCTGAGGACGCTGTTCAGGTGAGGGCTGAAAAGGAGCAGGGGGTGTCTGATGGTGTTATACAGGTGAGGAATGAGCTGCTTGCTGCGGAGACTCAAGATGAGGGTGTTATGGCCGTAGCAGAGGAGGATGGTTTGGTAGTCGCAGCAGTTCCTGAGCAGTCTTGGATTAGTGTGTCTCCAGGCAAATCATCAAAGACGCAGGGAGTCTCTTTGGAGATAGATAGTTCTGCGGTTTCCCCTTCACGGTTTGCAGTTCTAGAGGGTTTAGAAGAAGGAGAAGTGGGTGATGAGGCAGAGGAGATGGCGGGTGACGTTAGTGAGCCTTCCTCTCCAGCTCCTCAACGGAGGGATCATTCGGACCTGGGAGTTCAAAATGTTACGGTAGGTAGGGGTAGTTCTGTTCCTGCGAGTTCTGAGGGGCTAAGGCCTATTCTACCGCGGTCTACGAGGGGTGTTAACAAGTACCTTGGTGATTTTCAAACTGCCAAAGATACAGTGTCTTCACAGAAAGATAAGAAAGGGTCCCGCCGGAGAAATTAAATGAAGGGGTTCTCCTGGAATATTAGGGGGTTCAATCAAACAAATAAGCATAAGGTGTTGCGTGAGTGGGTGCTTTCTTCTTCGGTTAGGTTTGGATGTGTTTTGGAGACACGAGTGCAGGAATCTCGAGCTCAGGCTGTGCTTGATTCGGCTTTGGTGGGCTGGTCAATGCTCTCAAACTATGAATACAATCCGCTGGGGAGAATTTGGGTTGTTTGGAGTGCGGAGGTAGTGGTCACTCCTATTTTTAAATCGGCGCAGCTAATCACTTGTACTATCTCGGATCCGGTAAAGAATGTGGATTTTCTTTGCTCTTTTGTGTATGCTTTCAACACTTATGAGGCGCGTAGAGGTTTGTGGGGGGATTTGCGCCATCTTGGTTCTTTGCCAGTTTTTTCTGATACGGCATGGCTTGTCATGGGCGATTTCAATGAGACTTTGAGTATTAGTGAGCACTCTGGTTTGCGTGAGACAACGACGGGAATGCGGGACTTTCAAGCGCTGGTCTCTGAGTGTGGTTTCGCAGATTTGGCTTTTGTTGGCCCGCGTTTCACTTGGTGGAATCATCAAGCTGCTGCTCCGATAGGTAAAAAGCTCGATCGGGTGCTTATCAGTGGTGAATGGCTCTCGTGCTTTCCTTATTCGTTTGCTCAGTTTCAAGTCGGAGGGGTATCCGATCATGCTAGGGTCTTGGTCTCTTTGGAGGATGCTATGACAGGAACGCGAAAGCCTTTCAAGTACTTTAACTTGCTAGGTTTGCTGCCGGAGTTTTTACCACTTCTCTCTCGGGTTTGGAGTGAAACAGAGGAGCTGTTTGTCTCGCGCACGGCATTGTACAGACTGTCTAGGAAGCTTAAGGGTTTGAAGTTGGAGCTGCGGAAGTTAAATCGTGACAGAGTAGGTCTGTTACCTTCCCGGGTCAAGGCTGCCTACGATGACTTGTGTCGCAAGCAGTTGGCTGCGCTTGTCACACCTTCTGCGGTCTGTTTTGAGGAAGAGCGCGAAGCCTCGGCTCGCTGGCATTGGCTGTCACGTTTGGAGGAGTCTTTTTATAGGCAGAAATCGCGTATACATTGGTTAAAGGAGGGAGACCTTAACACGAATTTCATCGTGTAGCTGCTGCGCGACGCTCGCAGAATACTATTCGGATAATTCGTAATAAGGAGGGGGACTTGGTTACAAGTACGGCTGAGATTAAAGCAGAGGCCGAATACTGGTTTAGATCGTTTTTGCAGGAGGAACCTCCTGACTATGTTGGCCTTTCGGTGGAGGAGGCGCAGTCCTTGATCTCTTTTCGATGCTCGGAGGCTGATTGTGGCTTCCTTATGGCTCCGGTGACGGAACAGGAGATCCACTCGGTGTTAATGTCTATGCCTTCGAATAAAGCTCCGGGACCTGATGGTTATACGAAAGAGTTCTATAGAGATGCTTGGTCAGTGATTGGCAGTGATGTGCTCAGAGGTATTCAATCTTTTTTTCAGAATGGATTTCTCCCGAAAGGAGTGAATTCTACTATCTTGGCTCTTATACCCAAGCGGACTGACGCGATTGAGATGAAAGATTATCGGCCGATATCGTGTTGCAATATTCTATACAAGATAATCTCCAAGATACTGGCAAATAGATTGAAGAGAGTGCTCCCGGAGTTTATTATGCCCAATCAGTCAGCTTTTGTACCGGATCGTCTTCTTCTTGAGAATGTTCTTTTGGCTACGGAGTTGGTTAAAGACTATCATAAGCCGAATGTCTCCCCCCGTGGGGTGCTGAAGATTGACATTGCCAAGGCGTTCGACTCGGTTCAATGGAGTTTTTTGGTCTCAGTGTTGACCGCCATGGGGCTGCCGCCGCTGTTTGTGAAATGGATACACACGTGTGTCTCTACTGCTTCTTTCTCGGTTCAAGTGAATGGTGAGCTTGCGGGTTTTTTCCCTAGTAGGCGGGGTTTGAGGCAAGGCTGCGCGCTATCGCCATACTTGTTTGTCATTTCGCTGAATGTTCTTTCGGCTATGTTGGACCGGAAAGCTAGGGAGGGCTTGATGGGATACCACCCGCGGTGTCGGGGTGTTGGCCTCACACACTTGTGTTTTGCAGATGATATAATGGTTTTTACTGATGGCACTTTGCGGTCCACTCAGGAAGTTGTCGCCACTTTTGATGAGTTTGCTTCCCTCTCGGGTCTTCGTATCAGTTTGGAGAAATCGTCTATGTTCCTAGCTGGGGTATCGGTAGGAGTCAGTGAGACATTGGTTTCACGGTTTAACTTCAAGAGCGATTGCTTCCCGGTGCGATACTTGGGTTTGCCTTTGACCACCAAGAGAATGACAGGAACAGATTATGAGCCGTTGTTGGAAAGAATTCGGGCTAAGTTTTAATCCTGGTCTTCGCGATACCTATCATTTGCGGGCCGGTTGCAGTTGTTACTCTCGGTTATTAATAGTGTTACTCAATTCTGGAGCTCGGCATTTCGATTACCGAAGCGTTGTTTGGACGAGATAGATTGTCTCTCGGCGGCTTTCCTCTGGTCCGGTTCAGAGCTTAATCCTAAGAAGGCTAAGGTGGCGTGGCAGGATATCTGTAGGCCGCGGAATGAGGGTGGCTTAGGCTTCCGGCCTTTGGTAGAGGTGAGTATTGTTTTTGGCCTTAAGTTGATTTGGCGGATCGTTTCCTCAGCCCCATCATTATGGGTTGATTGGGTGAAGCGTTATTTGCTTCGTGAGGGCTCTATTTGGACTGCTCCGGAGCATGAGGGTTCTTGGAATTGGAGAGTGTTGCTTAAGCTACGTAGTTTGGCTTTCTCATTCACAAAGATGGAGGTACGAGACGGTCAAAGCACTTCTTTCTGGTTTGATAATTGGCTTCCGGTTGGTCGTTTGATTGATATTACGGGTATTAGAGGCCCTCGGGACATGGGCATTCCACTCGCTGCTCTTGTTAGTGAGGCGCCAGCTGCAACTTGGCGAGGTCGTGCTTACCGATCTGATTCTTTACGTCTGGTTAATGAGTCTATACAGGCAGCGTCGCGGCCAGCTGTAGATCGGGGCTCGGACATTGCTTTATGGCGGAAACAGGCTGGGATTTTCAGGTCATGTTTTTCAAACCGCAGTACTTGGCTTCAGATACGCAGAGTCTACCCGCGGATATCATGGTACCGTGGGGTTTGGTTCAAGCATGCTACTCCCGAGCATGCATTTATAACGTGGTTGGCGGTGCGAGACAGGCTTTCTACGGGAAATCGTATGGCTCTTTGGGGTTCGCGGCCTTCTTTGGCTTGTGTATTTTGTTCTCTCCCACTGGAAACAAGGGCTCATTTGTTTTTCGAATGTCCCTATGCTGCCGAGGTTTGGAGCAATATCTCTTCACGTCTTCTAGCTGCCCATTACTCATCATCTTTTGATAACATGCTTTTGCTCCTCTCGGCTACTGTTCTTGCGGAAAAGGCCCATGTTTTGCTCGGTTTTGTATTTCAAAGTGCTGTGTATAACATTTGGTCGGAGCGAAATCGCCGCAAACATGGTCATGCTGCTCTTTCTTCGTCAGTTCTTGCTCGACTCATAGACAAGTATATACGTAATAAGCTCCTCTCCATACCTGCTTATCTGAGTGCTGGTTTTCTGGTTCATTAGTTAGGTACTAGGCCTTAGTAGCAAGTTTTTAATAGTTAGCATAGGTTTTATTTTCTTTGACTTTTTTTTTTAAAATTTTTAAACACATCTTGTACAGTTTTTGTTGAAATAAAGTATAACATTCCAACAAAAAAAAAAAAAAAAATTTTAAAATAATCTATACACAGTGTATAAAGTTTGTTTTTGTACATGCAGAAATGAACCTAACTGTGGAACAAATTGTAAACATTGCTCTGGTTGAAATTGAAAATATTTTGCTCAGCAACGGTCGCACACTTGAGAAATGGGAAAAAATGCCAAAACCGGATGATTTTGGAAACTACAACGGGAATCGCTTTATCGATGATGAGCTCAATTATGACCGGATAGAATAGTCAAACGAATATAAAAGACTTCTTCAGATGATTACTGATGAGCAACGAGGACTTTACGACCAGATTATGGATGCAGCTTTGAATGACAGAGGTTTTTTCTTTATGGTTTTTGAGGTGCCGGAAAAACATTCATAAACAAAGCACTATCAACGACCATCTGATCCAAAGGTATGATTGTCCTCAATACTGCATCCAGTGGAATTGCAGCATTGTTGCTAGAAGGAGGTTGAACCGCGCATCCAAGATTTGGTATTCCGATTGATGCTGATGAATTTACTACCTGCCAAAATATGAGTCCAGGATCAAATCACGCAGAACTGGTTAAAGCGACAAAATTAATTGTATGGGATGAATCGACTATGATGAGCAGGCATTGCTTCGAAACGTTAGATCGAAGCATGCGTGATATAATGAGGTCAAACGAGGACAAACCTTTTGGTGGTAAGGTTGTCGTGCTTGATGGTGATTTCATACAGATATTACCAGTTATTCCTGGAGGAGGTAGAGCAGAAACCGTCTTGGCGACTCTAAATTCGTCATACCTCTGGGAGCATTGCAAAGTTTTGAAGTTAACAAAGAACACGAGATTGCTTGGAGGTCTTAGTGATGAGGCATCAACCGAGTTACAATCCTTCTCAAAATGGATTCTAGATATTGGTGATGGAAAAATAAGTCTACCAAATGACGAACAAGTTGAGATCGAAATCCCTGAAGATTTACTTATAACAGAATACAGAGAAGATCATATACAAACCATGGCAAAAGAAGTATATGGAGACTCATTTCGGACATCGACAAACAGAGACTTATATAGACACAAAGCGATTCTGAGTCCTACAACTGATGATTTAAGGTGAAAAGAAAGTTTATCTTAGCTCTGACGGCATTTCACTAGCAGATGTTGCGGACGATGATTTTGTGGTATATCCTACTGAGTTTTTGAATAGTATAAAACTCGCTAGACTACCTAGACATTTCTTGAATCTCAAAGTAGGTGCTCTACGTAACATTGATAGTAAAGGTGGTTTATGCAATGGTACTAGGCTAATCGTTACTCAGCTAGCTCGGCATGTGATAGAAGATAAAATAATAACAGGAAATGACGTGGAAGGAGATAAAGTTTTAATCCCAAGGATGTACGTCACTCCACCTGAAACAAAGTTTCCCTTCAGAATGCATAGAAGACAGTTTCCTGTGACTTTAGCTTTTGCGATGACCATCAACAAAAGTCAAGGCCAAACATTGCAAATTGTGGGTTTGTTTCTTCCCAGACCAATGTTCTCTCACAGCCAGTTATTTGTTGCACTTTCAAGAGTTAAATCGAGATCTAGATTGAAAATCTTGATAATTGATAAAGAAGGAAAGCTTCATACAACAATAACGAATGTAGTCTACAAACAAATATTACAGAATATTCTTTAGTTCATGGTAAGTCTGATTTTTCCATTATTAATTTTAAATATTTTTTCTACATTGATAAAAACGAAAAACATCAAGTAATTTAAGTTTTTTGATAAATTGTTGTTCTTTTCTTAATGCAGGTTTTTATCGAGTTGCTTTTTTACTGCAGGTTTTTAATGTGTTGTTTTTCCGTCATATTTTACTTTCGAGTGTATTTTAGCACTACACATATTTTATATGCTATTGTGTCAAAATTTTTTAATTTATATATTGACAATATCTAAAAAAATTATCTAATATATACATAATAGTAATAAATAATAATTCCTAAATATTAGTTTACCACACATGTAATATATATTGAATCACGTAAATAATATGAACAATGGTTGATATATTTTAAAAACTATATGTTAATTAATTATAAAGTAATATACAAAATGTTCTCATGCCCGCACATGGTGTCGACCAATTACCTAGTACCAATAAAACCCTATGTATATACATTGCGCGATTGATGTCAAAAAAAAAAAAATTATTGCGCGAATGTTAACTCGTTTAGACCACGATTATCCCTTAGAAACCCATATGGGTTCTACAAAAATAAATATATTAGTATTTAAATTGTTATAGTTATTCTTTAATTTTTTTGTTTCTATTTAACAAAGAAAAGCAGAAAAATATAAAAATCGATTCTTATTTAAGGGACGGAAGAGCCGTCTCTCTTCCTCTCTCCCACTTTTTGAAAATTTTAATATATCTTTTTTAAAATTTGAGTTAAGAACCCCAACACTAATCGTGCTCTTAGAGCCAATCTGGGCTAATGCGGGGGAGGCGACAACTTTAGACGCCAAAATATTAATAAAACTTTTAGGACAACAAATTTTTTTTTTGATAAAGATGTTAATTATATTATCTATGGAACTTAGGAGTTACAAAAGGTTAACATTTTGTTTTAATGGCCCAAAAAAATTAAAAAGTCATCAAAACCTTTACAAATCTACTACAACTTAATTCTTAAGAGTAAGCAAACCACCTGGATAATAGTCTTGCACAATATTTTTTGTAACGGAGTGCTAGAAGAATATCCCGAATTGTTCTGTCCAAGTTGATGAAGAGCCTATCTACGGTTGTGAGACTCTCTCCATGAATCCTGTAGTTTCTTTCACGCCAGAGTGTGTAGATCGTTACCTGAGAGATCAACTTCTTTAGAATGAAAGATAAGCCCCAAGTTTTGCCCAACATCCAATTCACCAGCGTTTCCCAGTTGATGAACACAACATGTGGTTGTCCCAATCTTCGCAGGACTTTTCTCCATATGTCTTGTGCATAACAACAGTGAAGGAATAGGTGTTCTCTGGTCTCCGAAATTCCATCGCATAATACACATGAATCTGTGTTTCCAATTCCCCATTCAGAAAGTTTGCTTCGAACCGGCAATTTATCAAGATTAGTTGTCCAGAAAGTAAAAGAGTGTTTAGGAATTGACCTCTTGAACCAAACAGCCCCTAACCATCTTTTCTTTTCACCCCTTGGCCTTATGAATTCCCAAGTGGCCTTTGTGGAGAAAGTAGCAGATCTGCTACCTTGCAGGCCCCCACTCAAATGTGTCAGGACCTCTGTAATTTGAAGGAGGTTCAAGGTCCATCAACATTTCTCGAAGCTCAATCAAATGCTGGTTCCTCACTCTACATCTTGGCAGCATCCAAGTATTCCTTCTTGTGCCTTTCGGAGATGGTAGCATCCAGAGGTATACCCATTCTTCAAGGTTCCTTTTGGCCAGTGAAAATGATGAGAGGTCCTAGAGGGGACCAGTCATCAAACCAATAGCTACCTGAATGTCCATCTCCCACAGAACATCCTAGGAATCTTCTAGCCAGCGACCGCAAATTGACCAAAGACTTCCATGTCCATGAAGCATTTTGTTTTGTCTATGCATTCCAGAAGCATTGATTTTTGAACATGTTGTTTTTCATCCACGCAACCCATAGAGATCCACTTTTTGTGAATAAAAGCCATATAAGTTTGAGTCTTACAACCTTATTTAACCAATTGAAATCCCTTAGCCCCAAACCTCCTTCTTCTTTTGGGAGACATACCATTGTCCAAGCAACTCTGGCCGCAACTCTTTTTGACACATCTCCAGACCATAGAAACTTATTACACATTCTTTCAACTTCCTTGAGGCACCCTTTTGGTAATGAGAAAGTTGCGCACCAGAAATTCACAAGGGAGTAAATAACCAATGAGATTAGCTAGAGTCTACCAGAAAAAGAGAGAAACCTGGCAGACCAATTGTTGAATTTGTCTCTTATCCTATCAGTTAAGGGGGAGTAGTCCATTTTCCTAAGCTTTATGTGGAGAAGTGGTAGGCCCAAATACTTGACAGGCCATTCTCCTTGTTGAAAACCCAGGAGGTGAACTGCTTCCTCTTCATCTTCTAACAGTCCAGCAAGGTACAACACGGATTTCTCCTTATTCATTCTCAAGCCGGAGAGCATATTGAACTCTTCTAACACCTTCCCAATTTCTTAAAGAGATGACTTCTTACCATCAAAGAACACCATTAAGTCATCTGCAAAAGCAAGATTTCTAACCTGAGGGTCCTTTCCAAGAGGCTGATATCCAATTGAACCTTCTCCATACTTGACTGTGAGCATATTCGAAAACACCTCCATGGCAATAACAAACAGTAAGGGTGAAAGAGGGTCGCCTTGTCTGAGCCCCTTGGTGCCTTTAAAAAATCCTGAAATCTCACCATTCACAGACATTCAGAAAGATGTAGAAGTTATACATTCAAAAATCCAATTAATGAATCTGAGAGGCATTCCTGTTGCGTTCAGAATTTGCAAAACAAACTCCTATTTCACGCTCTCAAAGGCTTTGTGAAGATCCACTTTAAGAAGACCTCTTGGAGATATATTAGACCTGCCTGAGCCCTGCACCATTTCTGTGGCAAGCAACACATTTTTGACTAATAATAGACCATTAACAAACGCAGACTGGTTATTTGAAACCATCCTAAGAAGTAGTTTCTGCAGTCTTCCAGCCAAGATCCTAGAGATGGCTTTATAAAAGACATTGCAACAAGAGATAGGCCTAAATTCTTTAAGCCTATCAGCCCTTATCTTCTTCGGAATGAGACAAATAACTGTGCATTCCACTGCTTGAGGAGCTTTCCAGAGCAAAAGAACTCTTGAATAGCCTCTATTACATTGTGACCGGTTATTTCCCATGATGTCCTGAAGAACTCTCCTGTATATCCATCCAGGCCAGGGGTCTTGTTAGTAGGTAGGGCAAAAAATTCATCCTTAATCTCTTGTCCTGAAACTGGAGCTTCTAAAGAATGAACAACCTCATCATCACATCGAAACTTTGTGTTGAGCCTTATTAGTTCAATCTCTCTATGGGATAATGCAGTGGCTGGATCTCCAAGAAGTTCCTGAAAGAATTGGATACAATGTTGCTTTATATCTTCTTTCTCATCTACTCTTTCTCCATTAGCAGTTATCAGGTAGTGGATTTGGTTGGAAGCTCTACGAGCGTAGACTGCCTTATGAAAAAAAGCTAGTGTTTGCATCCCCTTCTTCCAACCATCTAACTCTCGATCTCTGTAGTCAGAATTTTTCCTCTACTGAGGCAAGAGTCATCCACTATCCATGAGCTAACTTTTCCCTCCTTGGATTGAGAGTTGAAGGATGGGATAATAGATGTTGTTGGCATTGTATGAGCTTGTTGTGTGCTTCTTGTACTCTTGTTTCCAGATTAGAGTAGAATTCTTTATTGATGCCTCTGATAACATTCTTCAGTGTCTTTAGCATTCTAGAGAGAATGAATTGAGCAGTCCCATTAACAAAGCTAGCTTGCCAATGTTCAATCAATCTTGGCATAAACTCTAGATGATTGAGAAGAAAATGTGACACCATGAAGTTCCTCTTAGGTTTCTCTAACTCCCGCAGCACCACAACACTTGGACTGTGATCAGAAAATTGAGGTTCTCCAAAGTATGCGTATGACACAACGTGGTTAATTCTCCATTGGTCATTTACAATCACGTGATCCAATTTCCTGGCAATTGGATTCAGCTCTTGCTTGTTCCACCAGGTTGTTGAGTTCCCTCTAAATGACAAATCCTCCAGCCCTGCATATTCTATACAATCTCTGAATTCTCTCATTCCTTTAGGTATCCTTGTTTCTCCAGAAGAGTGATCAGATGGGTTAAGGTTTGATTGAAATCACCTAAGAGAGCCCAAGATTTTGTTGTCATTGAGTTGTCTCTTGCAATGAGCTTGATTTCTTCCCAAAGTTATTGTCTCTTATACTTGCAATTGTCTGCATATACAAAGGAAATCAACATTTGTTCACTGCTATTAGGAACCTGGACCAAACACGAGATCATCTGCTTTGACTTTGCATAAACAGTGAGTCCAACACTCTGCTCCCACAACACCCATATCCTTCCAAGCTGATCATACTCATAATTGGAGACAAAATTCCATCCTGGACAAATGTTCTAAACATATTTCTGAGCTTTGCTTACTCTTACCCGTGTCTCGATTAGACTACCAAAAAACGGTCTTGACTGTCGTAACCACTTCCGAAAACTTCTACGCTTAATTTTATCATTCATTCCCCTGACGTTCCAACAAAAAAAAGTCTAATTTCGACATATTAGTGATGAGGTTTGAGTTTGGAGCTATTTCCACTCCGGACACGCTCTCTTTTCCTTTGCTTTTTTGTAAGGATTTTGATGAACTTGGGATTCTCTTCGAGAGGCGCTTCATCCTCTGATGATGAGTCCTCTAGAGATTCTGCAGCCAATTCTGACTTCTCAGATACATCATGTGCGTCTGATGACAATTCAGATGTCGAAGAGTTCCCTAAGTTTATCACTTCTTTCTCTTTCCCTTTTGAATTCAAACTCTGCGTCTCCATATTCAAGTCTACTATTAGCTCCCCCTCCTTAGCTTTGTGAGGTAAACTCTTAAGCGGCCCCTTAATAGGTTCCTGGGAACTGCCTCTAGACGAGTCTCTTCTACGACGAGATGGATTCCTCCTGTTCCTTCTTCTTCTATCAGATAGTTCCTTTCTCTTCTTGGGACAATCCATTTCTATATGAACTGTAGATTGACATTCTACACATGTGATTGGTGACGTAGGGCATCTCTTCTTGGAGTGTCCTATCTCCTGACAGTGTAAACTTGTTTCATAGTCTAGTCATTTAATCATTTTGTTTTATCTTTTCTAAACCAGGGTTAGATTCCTTGATGAGTGTTTTTGTTTTTTGAGTAACTTTGCTTTTAAGCAGCATATACATTTCGGTTGGGCCTAAACCGATGAAGAATGAGTTTATTGAAATAAAACGACATTTAAAAAATAATGGAGGGAGTAGTGAATACATGATTTTAATAAATGTTAGAAACGTAAACAGATTTGTAAATATAAGATTATGACCGATGAAGAGTTGAACAAAAAGAAGAAAAGCCTCCTGAATATAAAAAATGATTCCTGTATAGATTCTCAAACTCTTTTTTTATTTCCGCAATTCCTAAACATTTCTTTAGATATTATAACGTTACGGAAAAAGTAAACTCATAAGGGCAACATTATCGCCGGCCCTTAAGGCTGGCCCTTGTCCCAAAATAGATGGATTTCAAATTTTAAAGCTAAAGGACGCACATAACGGGCCCTAATTAAGGGATCCAATTTCTCGTCCCTCTGTGCTACGTGGCATAACGGGATTGGTAAGACACTTTTGGCTGAAACGGCGTCGGAGGAAATTGGTTTCAGTTTCATCATTTTGCTTCGACTCTCTTCTCTTTGAACTCGAAAAGGCGACTCCGATGGCGACCCAAAAATCATGATTCGCTTCGTTTCGTGTACGGTGAGGACGCACCTGACCCCCAATCGCT
>OVAN01001518.1:698-40307 GCA_900406275.1 Anastatica hierochuntica
TTCAGTCGTCAATCGGTTCCAAGACTCGTTCGTAGTTTTGGCGTCAATCGGCGTTCAGATGTTTTCCCGAAATGATGCGGCTGTCCGATGTTCCCGGACATTTTGTATCGCTTCGAAGTTTGTATTTGGAGGCCTCCGGAAGTTTCGAGCGTCGATTTCGATTTTACCATTTTTGACCCCAACAAATACCATCCATTGAGTCTCTTGTTAAGCTTTTCTCTGATAAAGGCTTGTAGTTTCTGTTTAGAGCCACTAAAACATTCTGGTGAGCCGAGATAGAAACCATCGCCTCCTTCCTTTTCAATAATTAGAATTTCATAAAGGAATCTTTTCATATAAGGATCGATGTTGCTTCCGAAAGTGATAGCCGATTTCTGGCTAGGATCTTTGAGATAGAACAGAAGCTATGTACAATAATTCAAGATTCTTGTGATGTTATTGCGTATTACACTGAGTTTGTTACACTACGGGAAACATATGTCAATTTTTTTGAAGTACCAGCTTGCACTTGTGGAAAGCGTGAGTCTGGAAATTTGAAGAAAATGATGGAATGATGAAGGTTCTGATGGGGTTAAATGAATCGCATGAGTCAAATAAACGAAAAATACTCATGCTCAAGCCTCTACCAGATATTGAAGAGATTTTCAACATGATTTTTGAAGATGAAAGACAAAGAATACTGAAGCCAGTTACATCAATTGAGAGTGTTTTTTTCAAGTTATTTCATATAATCAAGAAACTAAAACACAACATTTTTGTTGCATATGCCAACTACAAACCCAGACCGAGACCAATTTAAAAACATTATGGTATGACAGGACAAGTAGTCACTAAATGCTACAAATTTCATGGTTATCCACCAAACCATTCAACAACAAAATGATTTATTGTCACACAAACATATGGACAAAAAGCGCTTATAATCAGAAGAGTTTTATACCTTCAGAGGAATTTTTCTCATAATCAACGATGAAAGCCACAAATGATTACCAAGGAGAATGCAATTGCAAATGCGGTTTCTAAGATGAATTTAGCTCCTCATGTTAGCTCTTCATCCACCGAGAATAGTTGGGATCTAAGTGCTTTACCAGTGAAGAAATTCACCAATTGATATCACAATTGAGTTCAAAGTTCAAATTCAGGATAAATAGTCCTCATTCATCCTCATCAATAACGCAACATGGCGTTGGCTTGTCAGGCAACAACAAGTACTTTTCCCTTTCCTTTTTCTAAACTACGTTTTGAAAACGAGATTCTCAAATATAATCCTCGTTGCCTTACTTCTTTATCAACCATTTTTGTGGTGATGCTTGGATATTATATAGTGGAGCTAGGGTCCAAGTACAACTCCCATTTTTTCTGATGTACGCCCAGACCCTCAGAGCAAGAATTTTAAAACACATTTAGGAATCCCAAACCGAAATCCAAGCGCACTTCGCTGGCAGGAATAGCCTTCGGCCAACCGACCTAAGTCAACCCGCTACTTGCTTCGCCCGGACCAGGACTCTGTTTTCAGGTAAAACTTAGGTTTTAATTAGTTAAACATTTTTATACATTATATAGCATAATAGTAAACATTGTACAAACATGTATATATCCTTTGAGTCTAGTACTAAAAACACATGTTATATAATACAAACCTATACATAACAAAATGGGATTAGAAAACTACAGCGGACTCATCGTCTCCTCCAGTCACGCAAGGTCTCTCACTAATGGTCTCATGCAAAGCAGAGAATCTAGTGAGCAACATATTGCTCAGTGAGAAATAGGTCTAAAATAACTTACCAATATGTAACTCATAAGAATAGAAAAGAAGCAAGTAATACACTCTAAATGTTCAATCAAGCAAAATATGCTAATATGCCGAATAGACATCATGCAATGCAACCATCATCCACTCGCCCGAGAGTGGTTATATTCCACTCGATCGTCGAGGCTTGCCTCTAGCCATTATTTATTCCACCCACCACAAACCATAATTCATAATCTATTACACATCCATTCTTGCGTCCATTGATTCTTGACACAAAGTCTAAAAAGTCATGCTTGACTCACACATTTGTCGCTTCGACATGCAGCATGTTCGCACCGGTCGAGGGTAGCTAGCCCTATCATCGTGCCCAACATAATATGTCGAGACTAATTTTGGTACGACCCAGACAAGCTAAGGCCTCTGGATGGATACCAATGACCCTCACGACACTCTACCTAAGTGTCAGAATCTCACAGATATCTCTTAACTGGAAGTCTGTGGCAAGCACGAGTTCCTCACTAAGCCAACATGTCATAATTCAATATGTGTTCCTCACCATGCAAGTCCGAGACAAACAAGTTGTACCGTCTAAATCGAGAAAACGATACAACGCCATCATCATGCATTATCTATCACGATAAAATCGGGGGTTTGCTTAGTCTCTTCTTTGATTGCTTTGATTTTTCCTTACCGTTGTTGGACTTTGATGTACCAGACGACTTCTTATCATTAGGTTTGTTCCAACTTGAACCAGGTTTTCCCTTGACATATAGAGTATTTGCAATCTGCTTTGACTCTTTCATCTGAAACCTATTTTCCACCTCCTTTGACTTAATAGCTGACACAACTTCCTGCAGAGTCAAGGATGACTTCTTATATCTCAAAGTGTCTCTCAATCCATCAAACTACAAAGACATCAAAACCATTACTGCTTGATCCTCATCAGAGATTAACACTTCAACATTCTCAAGATCAACAATGATCTTAAGAAATTCATCAACATTCTTTTATGTCGAGATACTAGTGTTCATCAAAAATCGAAACAACTTCTGCTTCAAGTGAACCCTGCTAGTAAGCGATTTTGCCATATACAAATCATCAAGTATCTTGAACATTCCTACAATCATTTTCTCCTTAATAATCTTCCTCAATATATTATCAGAGACACTCAAGATAATCTTACTCCTAACCTTACTTTGTTTTTCGATTATCAGCTTATCATCTACCTTCTCATCCGATTCAATCTTCTTCTCTTCACTAGATTTATCTTCTATGGTCATCGAATCGTATAGCACATCATAGAGGCCCAATATCTCAAGATGTGCGATAATCTTCTCCTTCCACAACATGTAATCTCTAGATCCATTAAACTTCTCGACCTCAATCCTTGCGGAAGACACTACAACGATCTTCTCAATCTCACGATAAATCTTTGATATCAATCGTTACAAAATCAACTTCATATTTTCTCCGATAAAGACTCAGATCTCTGCAAGTTGGATTGATATAGCTCAAGATAAACGGATCAGTTGAGTTTGATTTTTGAATCGAAAAGATAAAAGAAATAAGAGAAAGAGACACACGAGATCTACATGTTTGGCCTTCACCGTCAAATCGACAGTAGACTACTCACGCCGGTACTTTTTCCCGGAGAATTCACTATCACGAACGACAAAGAGTTTTAGAGTTACAAGCTCTCTCTTCTTCTCTCGCTACTCTCTCTGTTATATTACAGAGATTATTAAGAAAGAGAAATAACTTTTAAAGAGAAAACAAACTCTCTTTCAGCTCCATCACACGTGCGAGTCTATTGTAGAACGATCATAACAGATTTCACAGGCTTCTGCAACAGATTCACTCTCCTGTGATACTTCTTCCAAAATTGCTACAACGAAGATGACAACCCGGAGCAATTGTCCGACCCGAGTCCAAACCCGACTCATGCCCAAGAAACATGTTTCTGGTCTAATTACTATTAACCTATTTACAACATGAACATATGGACCATCCATTGGGAAAGGTAAAAATGTATCTCATGATCCCATTTCATTTTCTATCTACAATGAGATGGCATTGATATTAAGAAGAAAAAGCAGTTAACGTACTAGAAAGAAATGGACGGATTAGAAAGTAATGGATGCACCGCTGAGAGATCCCAAAGAACAAGTTGGCTTCTTAGCCTTATTTATTACTCAACCATTCCCATCACATCCATATGGACGTTGGGAAGACTTAAAAGAAGAAGTCTCTCTTTGTCTTTATAACTTGTACTTGTGTTTTAAATTTATGTTTATTTATTTCCTTCTAGATCTTTCTAAACTCTTATTTAAAGAGATAAGGTTGTATTTTTAACAAGATAATGGAATAAGAAATCTTTTCCACACTTATTCTCTCCTTCTCTCTAATGGAGTCATTCTCCTCAATCCTAGTTTCATATTCTTGATTTCTTATACTCAAATGTCTTATAATCTTACATGGTATCAGAACATAGCTCAATTTTTCTTTAACCCTATTCTTAATTTTTCTCTTTCTCATACTACTTTTCCGCAAAATTCTCTGATTTTTCCAGCCCCTAAATCCTTCAAATTCTTAAAATTCTTGCAAAGCAATGGAAAATTCCAAGCAATTGATGATTTCGGTGACCCTTAATGACATTAATTGCCTCCTTTGGTCAAGGTTAACCAAAAGAAATTTAAGTGGAAAAGGACTTTAGAAGTATGTTGAAGAAAGAGCAACTCCAACATCTACCACTCAAGATGAAGATGGTCAAGAAATGGTCATAGTTGAAGTCGAAAAATGGGCTCAAGAAGCATCAATGCTAGAAGCATACTCCTATTGTGAAAGTGCAAAGGAGTTAAAAGAAATACTCAAGAAGGTGTATGGAATATATCCAACATTAGTAGAGTGTTTAAGGTAAAAAGATCTATTAGTAACCTTAGTCAAGAGGGTATGGATTTCAAATGGCACTTTGGAAAGTTTTGATCTCTTTGGGCCTAGTTAGAGATGCTTAGGCCAAGCACCATGGATCCTACCATCCTTAATGAAATGAGAGAACAAGAAAAGGTCTTTGGTCTTTTATTGACTTTGAGCTTGTCCAACAATGATCTCATCAAACACATCTTAAGGGCGGACAAGCTTCCAAGTCTTGATGATGTGTGTGCTCAAATTTAAAAGGAGGAAGGATCTCTTGGTCTATTTGGAAGCAAAGGTGATTAGGTGATGGCAAATCAAGGTCAAGGAGGTCACAACCAAGGAAAAAAGCCATGGGAAAGCCACAGAAATAATGGTCCAAAGCTAGGAAGATACGACAATGGCTATAGTTCCAAGAAGTGTGAGCATTGTAAAAGGATTGGACACACCAAAGAAGGTTGTTGGATCCTCTATCCTCATTTAAGGTCAAGAGACAATGGATTCAAGCCACAAATAACCTTCTTTTCTAGGGCACAAGAAGGAATAACCACGGCAAACAATGCCTATTTTGCCAAGGAAGAAGAATTTAAGGCAATGGCGACATCCATGATGAATGCACAAGCGGAAATGGTCAAGAAATCGGATCTTGAGGCACTCATCAAAGCTCTCAAGGATAAAAATGGTAAAGTATTTGGTAAAACACATCTAGCTTCAACTACTACTAAACCTCCAATAGTAGATTTTGGTGCTTCTAATCATATGATTAATGATGCTAACTTGATTAGAGATATTAAATTGGCTCTAGGAAGTGTAGTTGTTTTTAATGGTCATGGAGTTCCTATTAGAGGTGAAGCAACGCTTAAGTTATTTGATAAAGAATCTAAAGCCTTATACTTGCCTAGTTTTACATCCAACTTGTTATCGGTTAAAAAGATCATAAATAACCTTAATTGCAATGTGATTTCCTGTCCTAATGATGATCATTTTCAGGATATTAAATCAAGTAAGGTATTTGGCAAAGGAAGAACCAAGGATGACTTGTACATATTTGAAGACACCAAGCCATTACCCGTTTTATCTTATGCTTTCACATTTGTTTCTAGTTTAAGTAATGATGCATTGTGGCATGCTAGACTAGGACATCCTCACTCTCGTACTTTGGAACTATTGTTGCCTAGTATTTCTTTAAAAAATCATGAATGTGAAACATGTATTCTCGGTAAACATTGCAAGACCGTCTTTCCTAAATCTTTAACTATTTATGAAAATTGTTTCGATCTTATCCATTCGATTGTATGGACGACACCTTGCTTATCTAGAAAAAATCAAAAATATTTTGTCACATTCACAGATGAAAAATCGAAATACACTTGGTTAATATTATTACAATCTAAGGATAGAGTCTTATAGGAATTTATAAATTTTCAAAATTATGTGACTAACCATCTTAATGGCAAGATTAAGATTTTTAGATCCGACTATGGTGGAGAATACATTAACAACTCGTTCAAAGCACACCTAAACAAGAACGAAATTCTTCACCAAACAAGTTGCCTTTACACACCCCAACAAAATGGAGTAGTCGAAAGGAAGAATAGACATTTAATGGAAGTGGTGAGATCCATGATGTTCCGTATGAATGTGCTGAAGAGATTTTGGGGTGACGCCATTGTATTCGCATGCTATCTCATCAACCGGATCCCCACCAAAAGTCTCCAAGACATCTCACCATTTGAGATATTGAATAAGATTAAGCCATCAATTAACCACTTACATGTGTTTGGTTGTGTATGTTTTGTGCTAGTTTCCGGAGAATTAAGAAATAAACTTGAACCCAGGAGCACAAAGGCTATGCTTATCGGATATTCTACAACTCAAAAGTGGTACAAGTGCTATGATCCTGAAACTAAAAAATGATGGTATCTAGAGATGTTCATTTCATGGAGAATAAGGGATATTATGGAGAAAAGGATTGGGAAAACTTGAAGAACTTATCTGATTCATCCTCAGATAGAGTGCCCAATCTCAAGATCATCTTGGAGAATCTCGGCATAAGCAACATGGATTTCAAGAAAAATACCGAGCCACCTAACAACCAACCAAGGGAGAACATTCCCCTTGATCATGAAAGGGGTAACCAAGAATACGTGACTCATGACCAAGGGGAAGTTCAAGAAGAATTTGTGGGTCATGATCAAGAAGAAGGGTCCATTGATGACCAAGAACCTCTCTAGCCGTGTATCCTTAAGAGCATCAAATCTTCATGGAAAACTTGGATGAAGAATACATACCAAGGACTTATGAAGAGGCCAAGGAACATAAGGTTCGGAGAGATGTCGTGAGCAATGATCACAACGCCATGGAGGTGAATGAAACTTGGTTTGAATCCGAGCTACCCAAGGGAAAGAAAGTCGTGTCAAGCAAATGAGTATTCACTATCAAGTACAAGAGTGATGGGACGATTGAAAAGCATAAAGCAACGCTAGTAGCAAGAGGATTCACTTAAGATTATGGAGAAGATTACATTGATACATTTGCACCCATGGCCAAGCTACATACCATTCGGATTATGTCCTCACTTGCAACCAATTTAGAGTGGGATTTATGGTAAATGGATTTCAAGAATGCATTCCTACAAGGGGAGCTAGAAGATGAAGTGTATATGCATCCAACCTCCGAGCCGAAAGCACATTGTCAAACCCGAAAATGTACTAAGGTTAAAGAAGGTGATTTATGGACTTACACAATCACCAAAGGCATGGTACCACAAGTTAAACACCACGCTCAGTGGGAGAGGCTTTAAGAAGTCCAAAGCGGACCATACACTATTCACCTTACCAAGTCCAAGAGGTATACTGGTGGTACTTGTGTATGTGGATGACATAATAATCACTGGGAGCGACAAAGAAGGTGTACAAGACACTAAGGTATACCTTAAATCCATCTTTGATATTAAAGATTTAGGCGAGCTACAGTACTTCCTAGGGATGGAAGTATATCGATCTAAAGAGGGGTTCTTTCTATCTCAAAGGAAGTGCACACTTGATTTGTTGAATAAGTTAGGTACAACCGGAGGAGGATAGCCAAGACTCCAGTCGAAGATGGTTACAAAGCTCTTCGTGAGGGGGAGTGTGAAAACAAAATTTTTGAAGATGAAAAGCTATATAGAAAAATTGTTGGGAAGCTCATATATCTCACTATCACAAGACCATATATTTTCTTCATCGTGAACTTAGTGAGAAAACATATGCAAGCACCAATGATACATCGGTGGAACATGGTGGAAAGGATCATTAGCTACTTGGGTGGAACATCCGAGCAAGAAATATTGATGGGATACAACAAGAACACCGAGATCATTGGATATTGTAATGCAGATTGGGACGGAGATAGCAATGATAAGAGATCTACTACCGGCTATTGTACATTCATTGGAGGAAACTTAGTTACTTGGAAAAGCAACAAGCAAAAGGTGGTCTCATGCTCAGGTGCGGAGGCCGAGTACAAAGCAATGAGGAAGCTCACTAATGAGCTAGTTTGGATCACGAGCCTTCTCACAAATTTAGGCATTAAGACATCATCTCCTATCACGATGCATTGTGATAATCAAGTTGCTATCCATATAGCTTCGAACTCGGTATTTCATGAGAGGGCAAAGCATATTGAGGTCGATTGCCACAAGGTTAGATAAATTGTGGAACAAAGAATAATCTTGCCATGCTAAGCTCGAAGTGAGGATTAGTTGGCGAACATTTTCATTAAGGCAACAAGCAAGAAGATTTGTGAGTCCATAATCCCAAGGCTCGGACTTACACCTATTCGGACATAAGGATCCCCTTGGCCATGAAGACTTGTACTCTTTTTCCTAAATATGGTTTTGTCCCAAAGGATTTTCACTTAGATTTTAATGAGGCAAGAATTTATGGTTTCAATCTTAACTATAATAAGGACCTATAGTTAAGCTTGAGGGTGAGTATTAAGAAGAAAAAGCAATGGACGTACTAGAAAGAAATGGACGGACTAGAAAGTAATAGACGGACCACTGAGAGACGTCAAAGAACAAGTTGGCTTCTTAGCCTCATTTATTACTCAACCACTCCAGCACATCCATATAGACATTGAGAAGACTTAATAGAAGAAGTCTCTTTGTCTTTATAACTTGTAGTTGTGTTTTGAATTTATGTTTATTTATTTTCCTCTAGATCTTTCTAAACTCTTACTTAAAAAGATAAAGTTATATTTTTAAAAAGATAATGGAATAACAAATATTTTCCACATTTATTCTCTTCTTCTCGTTTATGGAGTCATTCTCCTCAACCCTAGTTTTATCTTCTTGGTATCTTAAACTTAAATCTCTCATAATTTTAGGGCATCCCTATTAGTGAACCCATGGGGGTTCACTAAAAAAAAAAAATTGATTTTTTAATATTATTTTCGTTTTTAAAAAAAAAAATTAATTTAGACCAATCGTGGACCGTCATGTGGTGTGGGGCCCACGAGAGGTTCATTGGAGAAGTTCACTCTAGTGAACTCTTAAGAGACAGGTTCATACAATTTGACATTTTTTAATATTTTTTTCTTCAAAAACTGTGTCCATGAACCCTTAATGACCTCCTAATGGTGCTGCCCTTACAATCGGATGTGTTGTCGATGTTGCGAACTGAGTTGATGACCAAAATAAAAAAGAAATTAGTTCCATAAATGTGTTTTTTAACTTTAAACATTGACTAATATGGACTTTAAACATATACTCCAATTAACACCAAATGTTACGGGGACCTACCATACACAAATTATATATTCAAATTCATTATTTGCAATATGAAACAGGTGTTTATTATTATACAAAGTCAATCTTTTCTTTAGACATTTCGAGTTTTAGAATCCCAAAGAGAAATTTCCTTAAGGACTTCTTTCAGAATCCTCCTCAACATGCGACTTTTCCATTGTGACGTTCTTCAAAACACCAACGACCTGAGAATCACGACTTGCTATGTACTGTTGCACCACCAACACCGACGCCGACGTTGAAACACTTTCGCTTGACGTTAACAAATTCCCCACCGGTCCAAGCTCCTGCGTGTCGCTTCTTGCCATGTTTAATCCAGACGCCACCGAACCTTCCGGCGACTTCCCCACCAAGAAAAGATTGCTTCTTGAATACCCGTTAATAACCTCGCAAACTTCCTCGTAATGTTTCACGAGTTTCTCTTCGTAAACGATTTGAGATTCGGAATCCGACTGAGAACTTTCTTGCTCTTTAATCGTTGCTTTAAGTTCGATTATAGCTTCTATATCACTCAATCTAGTTTCACCTGAACCCGAACATGAACCGGTTTGACTTTCGGTTATCTCGATCTTTACGTCTTCAGATTTAAATTCCTCGCTAGGAATAAACCGAACAACGGTTAAACCTATCCCAGGATGTTCCGCCATACGCACCGCAAACGCTAAAGCCTCACGATCATCGTTCCCTCCGAAGAACAGAACCGTTATAGCCAACGAGAAATCGCTAGAAGCTACACGAGTCGCACCACCAAGCCCACGGTCGACCAGAATCGCAACAGAACATGGAGCTTCCTCCATAACCTTCTTGTTAATCATTCGGTACTCGTTGCGAGTTGTCTCCCACGTCCTGTCCAGCCTAACGTGTTTGTGAAACGGAAGAATCACCATAGCAGTTCGTTTGCGTTCTGCGCTTCGGCATATATCCTCATGTATAGTCGCCATCGCAGAGATCGCCGTCATGGGACGCACTGAGACTCGGCTGAGTCGACGGAAAGCCTCGAATGCAACCACGATCATGTCGGAAGAGTTGCCGTTCCCAGATTTATCTTTGTTCCAGAATGGAAGGCCGTTTTTTCGGACCTTGTGGGCCATTAGTATAGCAGAAGATCTCTCGGAAAGCTCCATGAGATGCATTGCATAGACGGAAAGACTTTCTTTACGGTTCGTGCCACGGGAGGCTTCGATGAGGTTGACAATGGTGGGGATGTTCATTATGCTCTGGAAACAGAACATAAGACGAAGTGGTTTGTTGGACTTGTTCGTTTCCTCGATCGTTCGGTCTTTATAATCGCCTTTGATTAAGGACTTGCCTGGTTTGTACACCGCTAGGACTAGAGGAGTCGTCATGAATGTGGTGAAAATTGCCATAAGAACCATTATTGCGAAAATTTGATCATTCAAAACCTGAGAAAGAAACATATCAAACATCAAGAAAATGGGGCAAGAAAGTAATAATTTGTTTTAAAGTTTGTGAATGTGGTGAGAATTACCCCTCTGTCTTTACCGATGTTAAGGACGATGAGCTCAACAAGGCCTTTCGTGTTCATCAAGAAACCGAGTGCTAAAGACTGATCAAGCGGAACTTTGCAGTAAACGGAAACAACGACCGTGCCCACGATTTTGCCGAAACAAGCATTGAAAATAACCAAAATCAAGAGTCCCCAAGACTGAGCTCCTTGTATAGTCGCTACATTTGTCTTCAAACCGCTTGAGACGAAGTAAAGCGGCAAGAAAAGACCGGACACAAGATCCTCAACTTTCTCGACCAAAGAATTTGCGAAATTACCTTCTTTGGGGAAAATAACTCCAATCACAAACGCACCGAACAGCGCATGGATCCCAATCAAGTCAGTGACGAAACTAGCAGCAAGAACAATACCTAACGTGCAGCACACGTAATGTTCCTTAACAGGTTCTCCCTCAGGGCAACGTTTAGCAAGCCACTTCATCCCCGGTTGCACGACAAAGATACAGAATACAACGAAACCCGAACCCGCTAAAAACACCCAAAGAGAAGTAAGCGGAGAGTTTCCATCTCCAGAGAGAGCCACAGCAAGAGCAAGAAGAACCCAAGCCGCCACATCATTAACTGCAGCAGCAGATAAAGCAATCTTTCCAATATCAGTAGTAAGAAGCTTAATCTCAGCGAGAATACGAGCCAAGACAGGAAACGCAGTGATGGAGAGAGCAACTCCCATGAAAACAAGAAAAGGAGCTTTGCTAACTCCATCAGCAATGGAAGCACGAAGAGCAAAGGAAGTCCCAATGCCAAAGATGAAAGGGAGAGTGATTCCGGCAAGAGCAATAGAGAGAGCTTTCTTTCCGGTTCGCTTAAGAGACTTAGGGTCAAGCTCGAGACCAACGAGGAAGAGGAAGAAGATGAGTCCTAAGTTTGCAAGTGTGTCTAAAACCGTTAGACTCTTCTGTGGGAAAACTGTGTTGAGAAACTTTGAGCTTTTCCCAAGTGCTGATGGTCCAAGTAATATTCCACCCTAAAATAACAAAACCTTAAAATTAAAATTTATACTTTTCCAACAATATTGTATACTTAGTTATACAAATAAGATGCATTTATGACTTAATCAATCTTGATGAAGTTATATATAGCAAATAATTAAAATTATGAAAGCAAATGTTGTTCTGTAACATTAATTGGAACGTGTGGAGGTAGAGGAATGGATATTAAAATGTGTTGTGTATACTACTTATAGACTCAAAGCATAACGTGTCAGCGAACTATGTGGAAGAAAATGAATATTCTGATTTCTGATGAAAATTCCTTCGAATAATAAATCAATACAATAAACCCGACGACTAATTCAAGTATATGATTGGTGTAACAATAATGTTTAATATTAAATGATATGGATCAAATTGGTAAAGACTCCAATAGGTTTGACTTTTTTAATAAGAACCCAAAAAAGGAAGTGAAGGAAACGTACGACGATCTCGGCGATGACACGTGGTTGACGGAGAGGACGGAGGAGAAAAGCAAGAAGACGAGTGAGGAGGAGAACGATACAGATCTGGAGTATCAGAAGAGGCAAAGCGTGATGCAGTGGATTCTCTCCTTGAAATACTCCATTTGATGTTGCTTTCATCGATCCTCCACATGCTGTATCGTTTGTTCCCATTTTGCCTCCTTCAGATCTAACAATTTTACGTGAAAGTGAAATTTAGATGTTTTCTTTGATATTTCTGGGCCATTTTCTCGGAAAAGTAAAAACAATTATGGTTTAGTCAACAGAAAGAAACCTAACAAACTAAGCGAAGATTACGATCAGTTTTTTTCTTTCTCGATTGAGATAATTTTCTCGGGAAACTAAACAGATCATAAAAATACGCAGATAGATATAGACGAGATACTCACGGATGAATATCTGAAAGTGAAGATTCTTCGTCAAGGTCGAGATTTGGGGATTTTTCTGGGTTTGATGAAACAGAGACGTAAGGGAGAGAAGTGGGAGTGAGAGAGGAGGTGAAGTATCTCGGCCGTTAATTAGGGTCTTTATATAGCCTGCACTGTAACGAAATTCCTATATTACCCTTGTTTGCGCGGGAACTATTTCTTCTTTGTTTTAGATTTATATATAATAATAACAAATAAAATGTTTGACAAAAAATTAAATAAAATGTTATCTATTGTAGAGGCTACGCTGGCAACTTACTAAGCAAGTTGATTTCTAATAAAGAAATTTTGTTACAGCACGAATTTTTGGACGGTTTTTTAGGAATCTTGTAATTTAATGTATTCAGTATGGGAGATAATGTAAGTAGCACATTCTCTTTTAACATTATAGTATTTGTTTTAACATTATATTGTCATGAAGAAAAAAAGTAACGCTTGGGATGGCTATGGCGATTGGAGATTAGGATTCTGATGGGGGGTTTGTTGCTCTCGATTGATTGAGAATGGGGTCAGAGGGGTTTTCAGGTTGCGTATGGTGTCTCGGAGATTTCGCGATTATGATGTATGGTGGTGTGGGTTTGCATAGAAACGATGGAGAGAGATGGAGGTTTTTGGTGGTTTGCGATCCGCAATGGGTGGCGATTGATTTTGGGGGGAGATCTTCTGGGATTCTGTTGGTGGTTTGGTTTATACGAGGATGTCTGTCTTTTACCGGTGGTGGTCCGTTGGGAGTGACGGTATTGAAGGCTTAGGGTCTGTGTCGGATTCTGGTAGATGATTTCATTTCCATTCAGAGATTTGGTCTTAAGGAGGCTATGGTGGGTCTTTGTTTTGCTTTAGAGCTTGATTTGATGTACAACGGATTTCAGCTCTCGTGTTCATGGGTTATGTTGTGTGGAGATTCTCAGATGTTGAGGTTTTGTTATGAATGGAGAATGGAGATGTGGTCTGGTTTGATTGGTGATACGATGGGGATTTGTTCTGGGGATTTGATTTCTGCTTTACTAAGGAAGATTCTTTGGGATCAAGGATTTTGGTATCAAATTGATTGGGATTTGCTGCTGCTAAAGGAAAGGAGAGTGATCAGTTAGGTGATTGATTTGGGCTTGCTGGTATTGGAGATATGGTGATTATTGCCAGGATTTTTTTGGATAATTTTCGTGATTGTCTAAATTTCTAGGAGTTTCCTTTCTTGATCCTTGATGGAGCAGCTACTTATAGTCAGTTTCGAGAGGGTATTGTTCACTCTTTCTCGTTTCTTTGGCTCCTCTTCTTCACAGACACTGTGGTTTCACATTGTGTTATGTGTTTGTTTGAATCTTCCTTTCAGTTTTGGTCTCTTCTTGATAGAATATACGCAGATATTCTGTTGCTCAACAAACTCTAACAACTCAGTTTAAATTGTATACCAGTTTAGTTTAGATTACATTGTATTTCCCTACGATTTTGTAACAAGATTGGCTATTTAAAGCCTGTGAATATATCGATCCCAACAGGGAAAACACTTTAAACTTTTACTTCTTTGGTGGTGTTTAGTGATGGCTCAAAGTGGTTTATTGGCTAAGGATCAAAGTTCATGCGTTTGATAATACAACATTGATTGAAGGGTACTCGAAAACTTTGATTGGCAAGTATATGAACCCGAAGGTTTAAGATATCAGCAACTTACTCTTGATGCTTCCTCGGATAGGGAAGGTTAAAGACAGAACTACTAGCGCAAATTTGGGTATGGGTCGGTTTCAATTTGACTTTGACAGTGAGGAGGATATCATTTCGGTGCTGGCAATAGGTCCTTTCCAATTTGACAGATGGATGTTATTGATCGTGCGATCGGAACCCGTGATGGAGCCTCAATATCCTTCAGCCATCACGTTTTGGATTCGTGTGTTGGTAGTTCCACTTCATTTATGGGCGTATCCAACCTTCAAGACGATAGGAGATGCTTTGGGTTTGGTTAAACAGATGGATGAAGATAATGGGAGAGTTCAGGTGGACGTTGATGGTTTCAAAGCTCTTTGCTTTGAAACATCTCTGGAGTTTCATAGTGGAGAAAAAACCACAGTCTCTTTACGTTATGAGCGCTTGTTTAGGTTCTGCCAGAATTGCTTTAGCCTCTGCCATGATATGATATTAATGGGTGTCCTTTGATGGAGGTGGAGAAGGTTTTGCGGGGTGCGGGCTGTGGAGGTGATGTTAGGGGATCGGGTTCTCGAGATGGTGACGACTCAAGCTCTCTTGCATTGAGTTGCGGAGGAGTTGTTCAATCCAGACAGGGTAAGCACGGATCTGTTTCAGTGGTTTCTCATGGCTGGAAGCAGCAACATAACAAGGGAGAGGGTGTTGCTTATAGTCTAGGATCTGGTAAGTTTTGTCATGGTACGGATATATGGGGTCCTAGGAGTCACAAAGGTGTGTCTGGTGATGGAGGGTCATCGCAATTCAACAAAAACGGAGTGAAAAGGAATTGTCAGCAAGGTCCCAGGTGGGTAATTATGAGACTATTGCTGACAAAAATGATGTGGGTGAGTTGGTGGTGACCGAGTCGATGACGTTTAAGCGTGCTACACCATGGGCGTGTAAGTCACTGGTCTTCGAGGCGAAGGAGGGTGAGATTCGTAATACGGAAATGAATTCTCAAGGGAAGGATTTGGTCATGAACACTAGGGAGAATGAGGGTTTGGTGGCACATGATGCGACGGTAGATGAAGAGAATGAACAGAATCAACAACAAGGAACAGTTGTTGATGGTTCTATTGGGTCAGAGATTGTTAGGGAGGTGTTGGTTCTGAGTGGAGGGGAAGGACAGGGAGAGACAGTGTCTGCTGTTGTCGGGGACACATTGGTGGATATGAGTTCCGAAGGGTTAAATACTGTTGAGGATCTGTCAGTGGTGATGGATGCTCCACATGTGCTTGGAAAAATTAAGTTAGTGCCAAAAGGAAATGTGGTTTCTAAGAAGAAGTCCCATGCTGCTCATTTAGTGATTCCCGGTGTGTGTTCAAAGAAACATAATGTTAAGATGTTGGTATCTCCAAGGAAGAAATTGGCAGCTCAGAGTACAGTCTGTATTGGTGATGGATTCTATCCGGAAAATACCAATGGTGGTACGGGTAAACCGGGGGCTGCCCCTTCTCTCAAGATTTTAGATAAATGAGGATTTTAAGTCGGAACTGTCAGGGATTGCGTAATAAATTGACAATAAGTTACCTACGGGAGTTATGGAGGACATACAAACCGAATTTTTTATTTCTTTCAGAAATGAAATAGGATTTTTATTTTATGCAAGATTTTCAATTTCATTTTGGTTATTCAAACATTGTAACGGAAGACCCAAATGGCACAAGTGCGGGTCTTTCTTTATTTTATAATAAAGACTATGCATTTAATGTTTTATTCGTTAGCAATTATATAATTGATATTGAAGCTACTATTAAGGCAAAAAGGTTTTTTTTTTGTTTTTGTATGGTTATCTCGTTATTAAAAACCGAGAACAAATGTGGGAACGTTTGACACAATATGGTATTACTCGGTTTGATCCTTGGTTTGTAATTGGAGATTTAATTGAAATTAGAGGAAATCACGAGAAGCGTGGTGGGAGGATAAGAAGCGCTTCCTCTTTTGTTTCTTTTAATACAATGATCGAAAATAGTGGCTTGATGGAGTTCACATGTGTCGGGAATTCTTTATCATTGAGGGGATGGAGACATAAGAGATTGGTGCGATGTCGGTTAGACCAGACACTTGCTAGTGAGGATTGGCATGAGCTTTTCTCCTTCTCTCATGTTTAGTACCTTGCTATGATAGGGTCGGATCATCGATCAATTTTGGCGATGGTGGAGGATAAAAAACCTCGGGGTCGTAAGCTATCTCGGTTTGATAAGAGATGGATAGGAAAAGCAGGTTAAATGGATCTATCAAGCATGGATGGTTGGGTGGTTCTCAAAGCGAGGGTTTTCTCGACAAACTTTATAATTGTCGAAAGGAAATTTCTCGATGGAGAAAGAAACATGATTTGGATAGTAGGGAGAGAATCGGTTTTACAATTGGAGCTTGAAAAAGCTCAGGAAGATGACCTCTGTTCCTCAAAGGTGTTACTGGCGATTACTTTAAAACTTAAGGATGTGTACAAAGATAAAGAGTTGTATTGGAAACAAAAGAGTAGAAAGTGATGGCCTCGTGAAGGTGATTATAATACGGCTTTCTTTCATGCGTAGACAAAGCAACACTGCTCACGGAATCGAATTACAAGTATTCAAGATACGGCAGGAAAATGGATCACCGAGGACACTGATATACGTAATATTGCGGTTTAATATTTTGAGGAAATTTTTACTACTTCGAGTCCCTTGGGTTTAAGGAGTTTCTTAAAGAGATTCTGGCCTCGATTTCAGATCAGAAAAATGGGACTATTACGGCTGCAGGAGGTCTATAAGGCACTCTTTATTATGCACCCGGAAAAGACTTCGGGTCCAGATGGGATGACTACTCTTTTCTTCCAGAAGTCATGGTTATTCTCAAAAACAATTTGGTGGATTGGGTCAATAGGTTTCTATTGGAAGGGAGTTTTGATATACGGGTAAATATGACAAACATTTGTCTTATTCCGGAAATGGAGCAGCCTACAAAGATGATAGAGTTTCGGCCAATTAGTCTTTGTAATATTGGTTACAAGATTATTTTAAAGATTCTATGTCAAAGGCTTAAAATAGTGTTGCCAGCCTTGATTACGGAGACACAATCAACTTTTTCCCGTGTCGGCTAATTTCATATAATATTCTAATAGCGCAAGAAATGTTTCATGGGTTACAGACAAACCATTCATGTAAATATAAATTTATGGCAATAAAAACATATATGAGCAAAGCTTATGATAGGGTGGAGTGGTCTTTTATTGAGAAATTGGTATGAAAGTTTGGTTTTGCTGGAAAATGGGTGGAGTGGATGATGTGGTGTATCAAATCGGTAAGTTATAGGGTTCTGATTACTGGTCAACCACATGGGATAATTACGCCAAATCGGGGTCTGAGGCAAGGGGATCCTCTTTATCCCTATTTATCTATTCTATGCACTGAGGCTTTAATTTCAAATTTTAAAAAGGCGGAGAAGGCAAAGTTGATATCCAATATTAAGGTGGCGCGATCTTGTCCGCCAATTTCTCATTTGTTGTTTGCGGATGATAATTTATTTTTTTTGCAAAGTTACTCCTGAGGAGGGTTATGCAGTGCTGAATATTTTAAAATAGTATGAGAAGGTGTTGGATCAATAAATTAATTTTGCTAAATCTTCTGTCCAGTTTGGTCATAAGGTGCCAGACTTTATTCAGACAAAGATGAAAAGTATTACAGGGATTACAAATATGGGGGGCATGGGTTCGTATTTGGGCCTTCCAGAGAGCTTGGGAGGGGCGAAGACGAAAAAATTCCTTTGTTAGGGAACGACTTGAAGACAGGATTAACGGATGAACATCAAAGTACCTCTCTAGGGTGGAAATGAGATCCTTATTAAATCGGTAGTGGCGGCGTTATCGACTTATGTAATGACATGTTTCCGTTTACCTAAGGCAATTACCACCAAACTTACGAGTGCGATAGCAAATTTTTTGGTTGAGTTCCAATGGACAACAAAAAGGTTTACACTGGTTAGCATGAGACAAGTTGTGTCGCTCCAAAGCTCAAGGGGGTATCGGTTTTCGTGTTATTGATGAGTTTAACACTGCTTTATTAGCAAAAAAATTATGGAGACTCATAGACGTTCCGGATTCTTTATTCGCGAGGGTATTCAAAGGTAGATATTATCAGAAAGGCAACCCTCTAGATCCGATTAAGTGTTATTCTCCCTCCTACAGTTGGAGGAATATTATTTCAGCGCGCCCTCTCGTTCACAAAGGACTTATTAAACGGGTGGGTTCAGATTCTTCTATCTTAATATGGGAGGACCCGTGGATACATGCTCAATCCCCGAGGCCAGCTACATGTATAAGACAAAATTGTCCGAACTTAACGGTCGATCAATTGATTGAACCATTGTCTCAAACCTGGAATGTTCCTCTTCTTAACACTATAATCGTTCCGTCGGTTGTATGAGTAGGGATTTTCCGGGATGACATTTCACGAAATCAGGTAAACATAAGATAAATTTAGGATATTGGGCTATTAGAGGAGGTGTTAGTCAAAACAAAAGTTCAGACATTTTTGTTCTGACCATATGACCACTTCTGAATCATGTGTGGAAGTTGGCATGTCAGCCAAAACTGCATCATTTCTTATGACAGCTTTTAGCAAGACATATTGTTGTTAATGGTAACCTCCGAAAGCGAGGGATAAATTGTGAGGAACATTATGTGTGGTGCGGCGCCAATACGGAAACTGTAAATCATGCTTTTTTGAATGTCCACAGGCGGCTCAAACGTGGGCTTTATCCAGGGTACCTTTGGGGCTTGGACACTTTCCCACGGGCTCAATGCTCATGAATTTGGATCATCTTTTGTGGAGGGTACCCCAACAGGACCAAACCATGAGTTTTTCGTGGATTCTGTGGTATATATGGAAGGCTAGGAATGATAAGGTCTTCTCATATGTTGACTTGGATATTCGCGATATGTTGACAGTGGCGGAGAAAGAGGTTATCCTATGGGTGTCCGCGCATGAGGAGGAGTCACAACAAGATCCTCAGGTTATCGTGAACCCAAAACATCCTCTATATGTCATTCCCTTCTCAGGATATCAATGTCATGTGGATGGGTCTTGGAAAGATAAGGATGCATACTCAGGGATGGGTTGGCGTTGTTTCCAGCATGAGGATGAGGACACTCATGGGTGCGAGGAAAGTCCGCAGAAGCGTATCGCTGCTGCACGCAGAAATAGTAGCTGTCACCTGGGCGATACAATATATGCTTTCACTTCAAGACAGATAACACTGAGCTTGTGAAGATGGTCAACAACCCACATGACTGGCAAGCTTTCTATTCTTATCTCGAAGAAATTCAAGAGAGTAAAGGGAATTTTCTATTCTTTTTATTTCGTATGTTCCTTGCAATTTAAACACTGACGTGGAAAAACTAGCACGTGATGCTCGACTTAGTCTGGAGGACTTGTATTATGTAAATTCTGCGAACCAGAATTGTTTTAATTAATTTAAGTTGATGACAAAATAATCATTACAATGTTATATGGTTATATGTATATTATAAATTGATTGCCTATTAAAAAATTTTTGTTCTCCCTCACGATTTCTTGTTAATGTTGCATAAATATGATCTATGACCTGGAATAAAAGTCGTCCAAATCAATTATTTAGAAGACAAACATAAGTTTGTTTTTTGGTTGTCGAGTCTTTCATCATACACTAAATAGTCGTGTTCAGATAAACGACATTTTTCCCAGAAAAATAAATTTGAAATCAAAGTATGCGTAGATCTAAATCGTTTACAGAATGAAATATCAAATTTAACTCGAGAATAAAAGTGAGAAAAGAACCACGTAATTCGTCTTTCTAACAATTATAAAGTAAATTGGGCATTCGAGAACCCATTTGGATTCGGTTCAGATTATTTGGATTTTAGATTTTCAGGATACAGGTTTAAGTCATGTTCGAGTATTTTAAATTTTTGTAAATGAGCTTATAGTCATTGAGCCAAAAGCATGTTTTTTGAGCATGAGTCGGGTTTGTACTCGGGTCGAGCGAAAGCTTCGGGTTATCATCTTCTCTACAGCAGTTCTTAATAAAGTATCACAGGATAGTGTCTGTTGCAGAAGCGTGTGGAATCCGTTACAATTTTTCTGCAACAATCTCACACGTGCGATGAACTTGAGAGAGAGTTTGTTATCTTCTTTAAAGTTATTTCTCTTTCATTATTATCTCTGTAATAGAATAGAGAGAGTAGCGAGAGAAGAAGAGAGAGCGTGTAGTCTAAAACTCTTTGGCCGATCATGATAGTGGATTCTCCGGGAACAAGTCCCGGTGTGAGTAGGCTGCCGTCGATTTGACGGTAGAGGCTAAACACATAAATCGCATGGGTCTCTTTCTCTCTTCTCTTCTATCTTTCGATTCATCACAAACTAACACAATCGATCCGATTAGTTTGAGCTGATTCAATCATAGTTGCGCAAATATGAATCTCGATCGGAGCAAATATGAAAGTTGATTTTGTAACAATTGGTATTAGAGCTTTGTTATGAGATTGAGATGATCGCTGCATTGTCTTCTGCAAGAATTGAGGTCGAGAAGTTTAATGGATCTGGAGATTACAGGTTGTGGAAGGAGAAGATCATCGCACATCTGGAGATATTGGGCCTCTACGATGCGTTATACGATTTGTTGACCACAGAAGGTTGAATCGAATGAGAAAGTAGATGATAAGTTGATAATCGAAAAGTAATGTAAGGCTAGAAGTACGGTTATCTTGAGTGTCTTTGATAATATATTGAGGAAGATTATCAAGGAGAAAACGACTGTAGGAATGTTCAAGATACTTATGATTTGTATATGGCTAAGTCTCTTACCAGCATGATTCACTTGAAGCAGAAGTTGTTTGTATTAACTATGAACACTAGTATCTCGATTGAAAAGAATGTTGATGAGTTTCTTAAGATCATTGCTGATCTTGAGAATGTTGAAGTGTTAATCTTATGATGATCAAGCAATAATGCTTTTGATGTCTTTACATCATCAATTTGATGGATTGAGAGAGACTTTGAGATAGAGCAAGACATCCTTGACTCTGGAGGAAGTTGTGTTAGCTATTAAGTCGAAGGAGCTGGAAAATGGTTTTCAGATGAAAGAGTTGAAGCAGATTGTAGATACTTTGTATGTCGACGGAAAACCTGCTTTAAGTTGGAACAAACCTAATGATAAGAAGTCGTCTGGTGAATCAAAGTCCAGCAACGGTAAGTAAAAATCAAAGAACAAGCATACATGGTTGAGTTGTCGTGACCAAGGCCATTTTAAAATGCATTGTCCACTAAGAGGAAATGGGTCGAAGGAAAAGTGTATCGGAATGGTGAGACCTCACATGTAAACAATCATGAAGAAGGAGTTGATGTATTATATATGGATTAGTCTATGTCTGTCACACTTGAAGAGTTGGAGTCCAAATAGATTATTGACTATGGTTGTACTTTCCATATGTGTTGGACCAAGGATGCTTATATAAAGTTGGATGTGACTGCAACAGGAACAATGAGAATGGCTAATGATTCTGTTTCTGAGGTCAAAGGTGTAGGATCTGTGAAACTTCAAAATCCTGATGGCTCTCAGGTGGTATTAACCAAAGTCACAGTTGTTCCTGAAATGAGACATAATCTCATCTCCTTGGAGACTCTTGAATCTCAAGGATGTAGCTATGACGGGAAGAATCTTTACATCAGAAAGAATGACATAGTTCTGCTACACAGAAAGAGACAAGGGATATTCTATTTTCTGATGCAGAAACAAGATCAATCTGGTACAACAAGTTGTAGCAATGAAGTGACACATGATGAGACTAAGCTTTGGCGCAGTAAAGACATATGAGCCAAAAGGACTTAGATATATTGATCTAGTGGGGCTGGCTAGACAAGAAGAAGATTTCAAAACTTGACTTCTGTGAAGACTACTGTGTTTTTGGCAAGACTGACAGGTTGAAGTTTGGTGCTGCAAAACATACTTCAAAGGATTCGCTAGAGTACATTCATATGGATATGTGGGGATCTCCTCATATACCAAAGTCTCAAGGTAACTTTCAGTATTTTCTGAGCATTATTGATGACTATAGTACAAGAGTCTGAATTAAGTTTTTGAAAAGCAAATATGAAGCTTTTTTGAAATTCAACGACTGGAGAAAGCTGGTGGAGAATCAGATTGGTTCTAAAATCAAAGTGTTGAGAACATATAATGGACTTGAGTTTTGTAATGTTCAGTTTGATGAGATGTTCAGAGATAATGGTATAAAGAGCCATAGAACAGTGGCCTACACTCTGCATCAGAATGGGGTCGTGGAGCGTATGAATCGAACAATCATGGATAAAGTGCAAATCATGTTAAGTGAGTTGGGGTTGTCTAAAGATTTCTAGGTAGAAGCTGCTAACATTGTGTTTCATCTCATTAATAAGTCTCACTCAACTAATATTGAATGCAAAGTACCCGATGAAGTTTGGTATAACAAAGTTCCAGATTATTCGACATTAAGAAGGTTTGGGTGTATTTGTTATATACATGTAAAATAAGGAAAGCTGAACTCGAGAGCTAAAAAGGGTGTGTTCATATGATATCCAGAAGGTGTAAAAGGGTATAAGATTTGGTTGATTGATGATGGTAAAAGTGCGATTAGCAGGAATGTTATATTCAAGGAGGAAAGGTTGTACAAGGCTGAAAAGATTGGTACAGGAAAATCTAAGGAACAAGAGATTGTTGATGAGCTGGTGGAGCTTGAAGTAGATATAGATGTGTCAGAGAAACTCAATCAAGCAGGTCATGAAGTATGAGATCAATCTCTTGCTGATACAAATAGTTATGCAAAAGTTGGTCCATGGGATGATGAGCTCGAACAGTCACCAAAGTCTTGAAGAGTATGCCCTGGCTAGAGATAGAGTCAGAAAGGAAATTTGTAGGCCTCTGAGGTATCGTGATGAGAATCAGATGGTGGAGTTTGCGATGTTGGCTGTTGAAGATGGTGATGTTTCTAAGCCATATGACTTTGTTGAAGCAACTATAGACAATGATTAGGAATTCTAAAATGGTGGAATGGGTGAAGAGATTCATTCTTTGGACAAAAACAGAACTTGGGGTCTAGTTCAGTTGCCTAAAAGACAAAAAGTCATAGGCTGCAAATGGGTGTATAAGGGAAAAGAAGGTATTCCATGAGTTGAAAGAGCTAGATTCAAAGCTCGGTTGGTCGCAAATGCTTACTCTCAAAGAGAAGGAATCAATTACAATGAGATATTTGCGCCGGTTGTGAAACATGTTGATGTGTTAGCATTTTAGTGGTTTTTATTACGGTTTTTATTCGAGAAATATGGTTTTTATGTATTCAGATCTCTTTGGAGCGGATTTGTATTCTTTAGTGTTTTTACAGGTTACGAGCTTGAATGTACGGAAAGAACGCATTTTGGACGGATTTCAAGCATCGAAGGAAGTCATTAAGAAGAGCTGCAATGTCCTGACAGAAAGACAGGGATCGATCGATCCCTGTCCAGGATCGATCGATCCTTGTCCTGAATTTTGCAGACCAATTATGAAGAACCAAACCGAACTTATCGTGAATCGCATTTCATAACTAAAATTTAAACTCTTGTTTACACTTTCATAATGTTGTTTTCGGAGTTTTTGAGAGCAAGAGAGAGATTTGTAACCTAAGGAGAAGAATCATCTTTTGTACTTCGAGTCTGAGAAGAATTCGGAACCTTTACTCTTTAATTTTGATCAATACAATCATGTCTCTCTAATTTTATTTGTGTTTGTTCTCTGATCATGAGTGAGTAGTTTGCTTGTTGGGCTTAGGGTTCTCACATAGGGATTACATCAATTGTTGACATATAATTGTATGATTAGGGATTTAATCAATTGGATCTTCATCTAGGATTGTTCTTAATCCTGAAATTAACTTGATCACTTAGTTTTTGATCTTTGGTTGTTTAAGGCATATAAAGTGTTCGATTAAATGCTTGAATGAATCGTAAATGAGCAATTTATCTTAGCCAATGGAAGTTGATGTTTAAGTGAATTGTGAACCTATCAAACATGTTTAGAATGCATTATTAGAATCCGAGAGTCAACGAAAGTTAGTCTTAAAGTTTCTAATACATAGGGAATTGATACTACGGAAGTTGATCAATTCTATATTAGTGTTTGAGTTCAAGACGATTTAAAACTTGTTCCCTGATCATCAATTCGAATCAACAATGAAATGTTTCCCTGAGATTACCCAATGTCCAGCTCTTCTTTGATTGATTTACAACCCTTAGTCAATTGTTTGCTTTCTAAATTTCGATTTATGCATCTTTTACAAAACATCCTTTTCGCTTTAAGCCTGTGTTTGATCTGAAATTCTTTGTGCTACCTTTGGTCTCTATGAATTCGATCTCGAACCACTACATCGTACTTTTTGTGCGCTTGCAGTATTATCTCGGGCGAAAACCTGAGCTATCACATGTGTCAATTAGAATCTTGTTGGAGATTGTAGCATATGAAGACTTAGAGCTGGAGCAGTTGGATGCAAAGACAATTTTCTTGCATAATGATTTAGATGAAACCGTATATATGAAATAGCCCGAGGGATTCACAATCAAAGGGAAATAGGATCGAGTTGTTTGCTGAGGAAATCTCTTTATGGGTTGAGGCAAAGTCCGAGGCAATGGAAGCTAAAATTCAATCAGTTTATGAAGGGTATTGACTTTGGCAGAAGTGAATACGATAGCTTTGTGTATGTGAAGCAAATAGCTGATAGGTCATTCATTTATTTGTTGCTCTACGTTGACGATATGTTGGTAACTTCCAAGAATAAGAAAGAGATTGAGTTACTCAAGAAGAAGTTGAGTGAAGTTTTTAAAATGAAAGACTTGGGGTGTGCTAGTAAGATTCTTGGTATAGAGACACATAGAGACAGACCAAATTGCATATTGAAGCTGTCTCAGAGAGGGTATGTCGAGAAGATTCTGAAAATTTTTCAGCTCGAACAGGCGAAACTTGTTCTAACACCTATGAGTGTTCACATTTAAGCTGAAATCTGCTACAGAGGAAGAGCTGAACTGGCAAGAGATTTTGATGAGAACAATTCCGTATGCTACTGTAGTCAGAAGTAGCATGTACACAATGATAGGGACAAGACCTGATGTGGCTTTCTCTTTGGGTCGTGTGAGTCGGTTTATGGCGAAACGTGTGAAGAAGAATTGGTTGGCGGTGAAGTGGATACTCAGGTATCTCAGAGGTTCATCCGAAAGGAGACTGGTGTTTCAGAAAGGTGATGATCTCAGGTTGCGTAGGTATTGTGATGCAGACTATGCTGCAGACCTTGATAAGCGAAGATCAACGACCGGTTTTGTGTTTACTTTTCGAGGGACTGTTTCTTAAAAATTTGGGTTACAAAAATTTTTAGCACTTTCTACTACAGAGTCAGAATACATAGCTTTGATAGAAGCTTTGAAGGAAGCTAAGTGGTTGAAAGGATTGGTGGGAGATTTTTGTTATGGTCAGGAACAGGTGGAGGTGTTTTGGATTCTCAAAGTGCTATTGACTTATCTAAAAAATGTATATCAAGAGAGGACAAAACACAAGGATACAAAGTATCATCACATTCGTGAGAAGATTGAAGAAGGTTGGATCAAGGTAACAAAGATCTCGACACATGTTAATCCTGCTGACATTTTTACCAAAGTGTTGCCAGTTAGTAAAGTTGATGAAGCACTGAAGTTGCTTCACGTTTGCTCGAAGTGATCGTGTGGAGGTTTTAGACTTAGGAGAATCCATAAGAACTAGAGGTGAAGGAGCTTGTAGTACTTCTTGAAACAGGTTCAAAAGAAAGACTATGAGCCATTGGTGTAGTATGTTGTAAATGGGATTATAGTCATTGTGCCAGAAACATGTTTCTTGGGCATGAGTCGGGTTTGGACTCGGGGCAGGTGAAAGCTTTGGGTTATCATCTTCTATGTAGCAATTCTTGATGAAGTATCACAGGAGAGTGAATCTGTTGTAGAAGTGTGTGGAATCCGTTACGATTGTTTTGCAACAATCTCACACGTGTGATGGACTTGAGAGAGAGTTTGTTATCTCTTTAAAACTATTTCTCTTTCATTATTATCCCTGTAACAAAATAGAGAGAGTAGCGAGAAAAGAAGAGAGAGTTTGTACCCCGAAATTCTTTGGCCGATCGTGATAATGGATTCTCCGGGAACAAGTCCCGGAGTGAGTAGGTTGTCGCCGATTTGACGGTGGAGGTTGAACACGTAAATCGCGTGTGTTTCTTTCTCCCTTCTCTTCTATCTTTCGATTCATCACAAACTAACACAACCGATCTGATTAACTTGAGCTGCTTCAGGCATAGTTGCAAAAATCTGAGTTTCAATCGGAGTAAATACGAAATTTGATTTCGTAACATAAATAACTCGATCAGGTTCGGTGTATTCGGATCCAGTTGGGTTTAGTAATGTTTGTAAAATCTGAGTACACCTAAAATAAATTCTGGTTTTGATATGTTCGCATTCGACTTTTTCGGGGGTTTTTCAGGTTTTTCATGTTTTTTTGGATTTGGTTCGGAGTTTTTGAATATTTGAATTTCAACTCGGTTAAGAATGTTTGGGGTTTTTGGATATCTATTCATATTTGGATTGAGTTCACTTAATAACCGACAATTGAAGTACCGTCCAACGAAATCAACTAAAATATTTTAGTGAAAGAAAGAAAAATTTGGGTGGTCAGATTTCAAAATAAAACTTAGAAAAGAAACGGAAATTGAAAACTTAGTTGGGTTAGATGCTTCTTAGAGAAAAGGAATTAATGCCTACTAAAATAAAATTTATAGAACATATTAAGTTATCGAATGAGATGACACATAAATTTGACAGGATACTCAGATGGTAAAACTTGCAAGTCTTATTTGTATACGTGCCACTTGGAAGATAACCCAAGGTTATAGAGTCCTTTTCTGTTTTGTTTGTTTTTGTATTTCAGAGCCACACCTAAGTAAAGAAGATAGCAAATAAATATTCATAGCTAGACTTCTTGGTAAGTAAAAATAATGAAAAAAGGAAGATAGACTTGTTGGTAAATAGATCTCAAATGTATTACTCTCTTTCTTATCGACGTAAAGTTGACCACAACTTCTTCATCGAGTTTTCTCTTGCTCTTAGGAATTACACATATCTCGTACATACACACACACACACAAAAATATAAATATTTGATTAACCTCTCAAAATATAACATCAACCACATTTTAATATTTACATTATCCATATCCAAAACGAAGTGAAGTAAATGGAAATAATGTATCAGTAGCATAGGTGAATGAAGAGGACAATTAGATCATATGATTACGTCTTACGATTTATTTCAACAGATAGTCCAATCCGTTATATGGGATTACAAAGCGTGAATAATTAATCCATTTAATTGGGATTTGTATTGTTTTAGAATATTGGTTATACTGGAGTTATAAAATAGAACACAGAGAAATTGAAGAAGACGAATAACTTGAAGAGAAAATTCGATTTGAGGCAAATACTCGTGTATGCTTATTGATTATTTGAATGAATAATTACACTTCTTAGTACTCATATATATCTCAAATATGATTTCTAGATCGATCTTAGATTTTGATTCTTAATCCTACTAAAAAACTATACTAAACGGATATGATTTTTTACTCGTACAATAGAGATCTAAATAATCTTATAAGTAACATTCGGTTTAGAATCAAAGTACCTCTATTTAACGTTTCCAAGTTCAATTCTTTTTTTTTATTTGGATAAAAATGTTAATTATAATTTAGAAATGTAACTTTGGAATTTAAAAAACTTTACACTTGTTTTTTCGAATCTAAAAAACCAAAAAGTTCACGAAAACCTACTAATTAGAACATACTTTAACTGGATTACACATTAATTAGCCAACTGGTAAGCAGCCCTCTGCGTTGTTTTTTGTCTCTGTGAGCTAAGAATACATCTTTAATAGTCATGTCCAGCTTTCCGTAGATCATGTCCAGTGTTGCTCGATCTCCTACGTGAATATGCGTGTTTTTTATAGCCAAATTAAATAGATCATAGCTTGTGTCACCAACTTTTTGAGAGCTGAAAAAGGTCTAGTGCTCTTTCCCTTAATCCAAGTTGCCATAGTTTGAAATTTAATGAAGAGAACATGTGGTTTTCCTAGTCTTCGTAGCACTTCGAACCATATCTCAGCTACATATTGACAATGTGGAAAGAGATGCTCTCGTTGCTCTGTTTCGGTCTTACACATAACACAGTGTGTGTTAACTTTCATTCCCTAGCCGTGAAGAGTGGATATCAGAGACAATCTATATAGATTCATTGTAAAAAAATGTTTTGGCACTGACCTTTTGAAGCAGACAATTGATTTCCATTCTTGTATACCTCTTCTTGGTCTTATTAACTCCCACGTCTTTTTCTCGAAAAGTGATAAATTCGTGAGCCCTTCTCTCCCCAATCATACTCATCTTAACCCTTAATTACTAGCTGTTGGAGGTTCCATTTCCATCAACATAGTTATGAGATTTTGGAAATTGGCATGTCTCACTCTTTTGTTTGGTAAACGCCATTTGTTAACATTGGTACTTCGACTAACAATGGCATCAAGAGGTATCCCCAACCTTTGAGGACCTGCAGTACATAGAGCTTCTATGAGTTGACCTAAAGGAGTCAAGTCATCAAACCAGTAAGATGCAGTAGTGTCATCTCGGATTTTATCAAGTACAGAAGAGTAATCGTGCTTCCTCAGCTTCATATGAAGTCATGGAAGTCCTAAGTATCTTACTGGCCAGGTCCCTAGTTGAAATCCCAAAAGTCTCATTGCCTCTTCTTCTTCATCTGAGAGGTCAGCTAGGAACAATACCGATTTTTCTCGGTTCATTTTTAGGTCAGAAATTTGATTAAATATTTCTAGAAAAGCACAAATTTCTTGCAGAGATGATTCTCTCCCATTAAAAAGTACCATCAACTGATCAGCAAAGACAAGGTTATGAATCTTTGGATTTCTCCATAGGGGATGATATCCACTGGAATCATCATTTTATTTTCGATTAGGATATTTTTGAATACTTCCATAGCCATTACGAAGAGGGTTGGGGATAGTGGGTCCCCTTAACGTAACTTTTTAGCACCTTTGAAATATTCGAATATCTCTCCATTGACTGAGACGGAGAAAGATGTTGTTGGTAGACATTTGGATATCCAATTGATGAATCATGGAGGCATCCATGTTGCTTTTAGCATATGGAGTATAAACACCCATTTCACTATATCAAATGCTTTGTGCAGATCGACCTTTAGCAACCCCCTCATAGTGATTTCTGCACATTTGGATCTTCGAATCATTTATGTTGTAAGAAGAACATTTTCTACTAGTAATTAATCGACCGTTAGCAAACGTGAATTGATATCTTGAGATCATATAAGGCAGCCACTATTGCAATCTTTTCTCTATGATGTTTGAAATAACCTTGTATAAAACTTTATAACAGGATATCTGTCTGAAGTATTTTAACTTATCTGCTCCTTAATTTAAGAGTGATTACTGTACTATACCCTTATCTAAATAATTTCCAGGATTGAAAGAACTCTTTAATGCAGCAGTCATGTCAAATAATTTTCCAAGCTTGCTTATAGAACACACCAAAGAAACTGTCGGGACCAGGGGTCTTTTTTATTGGCATTGCAAAGAATGTACTCGTTATATACTGTTCTCATACATCTACTTCAAGAGAATGTTTAACCATCTCACTGCAACTAAAAATTGGGTTTTGAATCTCAGACTAAGCCAATTTAGATGTTGGAGCTCCTAGAAGTTACTAAAAATATTATAAACAGTACTTCTTTATCTCCTCTTTCCTATAAAGTCTCAAACCATAACTCTTTACCAAATAGTGAATATGGTTAGAGGTTTTGCGTGTATTTACCACCTTGTTGAAGTAGGTCGTATTTGAATCTCCACTGTATATCCACTTAATCCTTGCTCTTTACATTAGGAATTTATAATTTGTTATTGCAAATTGCATCCACTTTCTATGAGTTGTTTTCTCTTTTTAGCGTAGAGGAGGGATTAGTCAAAGAGTTTTTCTGTCATTGTTGAAGAAGATCATGCACTTCTTGGACCCTGCACTCTAGATTTGAGAAATATTCTCTATTTATTCCTTTCATCACGGGTTTTAGAGTTTTCAATTTCCAGGATATGTAGAACTGTGCAAACCCTTGAACATCCATCGAGTGACAATGATTAACTAGTCTTGGTAAGAACTCCGAGTGAGTAAGTAGGAAGTTGGATATCAGAAAATGCGTCTTCGTCTGATCTACTTCACCCATAGTGACTATGCATGGGCTATGATATGAGAATTGTGGTTCTCTAAAGTAGGCACACACCATAGGTTTTGTTAGTTTCCATTCATCATTGACTAGTACCATGTCTAGATTCTTAGCCACCAAGTTTTGGTCTTGCTTATTCTACCAAGTCATCATATTCCCTCGGATAGGCATATCTTCAAGGCCGGTGTAAGAAATACAATCTCTGAAATCTATCATCCCTTTAGAGATCCTTGTACCACCCGCTGATTATTCGGAAGGGTTCAAAGTTTGGTTAAAATCATTTAGAAGTGCCTAAGGCTTACCCGAAACCATCATGTCATGTTTATCTGTTTTTTCTTCCTATAGTTGTTGCTTTCTTACCTGCAGTTGTCTGCATATATAAAGGAAACCAAAATGTCCTCTGTGGTATGAGGCAACCTTACTCGACAAGTGATCATTTGCTGAGAATTTGCATAAATGGAGAGACTTACACTTCGATCCCTTTAAATCCATATTCTATGATTTTTTTCTCCTCCTTCTACTTGTTCCCTCAACTCTTAGTGGGAGCTCTTTTTTTGGGATAATCTTCAGAGCCATGAATGGTAGACTGACAATTCTGGAAAATACCAAGAGCCATTGGACATCTTTTCTTCGAGTGCCCAACTTCCTGGCATAATTAACAAATAGGTGGTAAACATGGGCAAAAAACTTATACTTTGCTTATCTCACCATATTCAAACTGAACCCTGAAAAATTCTGGTATTGGCTCGAGGGGGTTCACAATAGTGAATAGCTAGCTCAACCACATTTAGATTCGTCAAGTTTGGCCCTTGACAGATAGAGACAAACAAGGTGTCGTAGTGGGCTCACAACACATTCTAATGCTTCCTTAAAAAAATTAGGGTAGAACTCCCCTTAATTTAGCCAAACTAGGACCTCCTTCAGCTTCGACTCTCTGGAATAACCTTGGTTCCCAGTCTACGAAAACATTGTTTGTCCACCAATGTGCCATATCTTCAGATTTAGTACCCTCTGTTTCGTTCCTGCAGATGGTATTTTTATCAAAACTATTTTAGGTCCTAGTCTTGAAATTATTACATCTCTGTATTGATGGCTCCATATTTCATTTAGTATTACGTGAAGAACCGACTTGGACGGGAGATTCCCGGGAAATTAACCAACAATAAAGCTTCTCGCTTGTGTTGGTTCCTTTTTATCACTTCATTTGGTATGTAGACACAATTTCTCCATAACCAAGCTTGAAACTTTCATCTTTTGTGGTCAATTTGCTTGAAGTACCAACTAAGAGGTCTCTCCAAATTTGTTTGGTAGTGGTTGTTTGCTATAGAAAAATTCTTTATCAGACCTTATGAATTTTGGAATTCGAGTCCTAACTCAATCAATTTCTTGGTTCCTTGAGGGATTTGGCTTCCAGATGTAGATGTTACTACTATAGGGACCTGCAAATTGGAAGCACCGACTAGAATTCCTAACTTTCCTTTTGCAAGATCAAATCAGAGAGAGGGGGAGGAGGAGGAGGGTCCTCCTTCGACGGGGCGTTTTCGTTGCTCGAGAGAGGCTTTGGACGTGATGATTGCTTAGTTTTTGCCATCAGAAAAGAGGGGTGTCCGCCACCAAGAGAGGCAACAAAAGGTACAAAAACAATGAAAGGTTTAATCTCCCTTTTGAGAGAGAAATTAGGTTCTAGCTATTACAAGGAAAAATATGAAAATTTTTGTTCCAAGTCCAGTTTTTGTATTTTGTTGTACTTTCAAGATTTATTAGCACTTTCATCAATTTTAGAATGAAAATCCCTATAGTTTGACGTATTTAGCTTGAACTAAATTCAACTTTGGATCGTAAAATCAGTTTTGAGTCAACTTGAACCCTATTACAACTAATGACCAAGTTATTTTCTGCTATAGCACTCGAAAATCTAATCATATTGGTTATAATTCCAATAGTGTAAAAGTTCGTTCATGTAATTGTAATAACCCAAAACTCCTGAAACGTCTAGTTCTATTAATTTTGCCAGCAATCCCAATGGGCCCAAATTTTTCCAGCAAAATTCATATTTTCTTATTCTCTTTTGTCTCACATAAGAAAACTTAGAGTACCACAGCATGTTGCTTTCCCTATATAAAGAATTCAATCCCTTCTCACTTTTTTCTCATCAAAAATTAAGTAGTGCTTTGCCAGGGGGCCAGCTGCCGTAGAATTTTTCCGACGGTGAGCCGCCACGGTTAAGTTTTTTGGCGAGTTTCGTCAAGTTTTTCGTCGAGTTTTTGGAAAGTTCTGGCGAGTTTTGACATTTTTCCGTGTGTTTTCCGATTCATAGTCTGCTCGAGTTTTCGTAAGTCCAAAACCATCTTTCCTAAGGCTAAGTCAGGAGCTACCACATAAATCTTCTGCTTTCTTTTGCGTAAGCTCTCTTCTATCGTTAGTCTAGTTGTGGAAGCCTTTTTGATTGAGTCTTCTTAGAGTTTTGTTTGTTTCTTGTGGTCTAATTTATTGTAAAACCTGAAATAGGATAATAGACGAAGTTACAGTTGTTTGATTCGCGTAATTCCTGATAGTGTGTATTATATGTATAAATATATGTGTGTATAGTAGTATATATATACTAGGTAGAGTTAGTGGGTACTTATGGAGGATGGTTTATTCCGGAGTCTAACCTATGACTTAATTGGTACTTATGGATGATGCATTTATTTCGGAGCCTTTGCGTATATATATGAGACAAACTTAGTGGATACTGATGGACGATGCATTTATTCCGGAGTCTGACATCATGCTTAGTGGGTATTGTTGGAGTATGCCTTTATTCTGGAGTCGTTGTGTGTAAGGGTGCAGACAACAAGTCAATTTATTGTCCGCATCCTTAAGATCGATAAAGCGTCCATCGGACGCTGGCTAAAGGCACTTACCCTATAGAAGCGAAGCCTCTTGGAGGGTGTCAACAGTCACTTGAGTTGTTTAAGACCAATTTTGTGATTTCTTCAGGCGCTTTAGGTGCCATGTTTGTTGCATGTTCTAGGGCTAGTCTGACGTGGTTGATTTGCTAAGTCGGGTATGCGGTCATGCGTTTTCTAGCAATCCAGCCCTTTGCTCAGTGATTCTCGTATCATTCACCCCCTCTCTTCTTCTATTTTCCTCTTTTTATAAGGTGAGACTGACGAGTAGTCATATGAGCTGGATGGATTCTGGTGTCGTTTTGGGATCAAAAGCTTTTTATTTTTATTTTATTTAGACGATAGATTTATTTATCATATTGGTTTATATGGAATTTTGGTAACTAGATGTGATTTATGAGAATATTGAGTTGATCTTGGATATTTGGATTTCCGTGAATAACATGTTAAAGTTTGTAGCACGCCATTTTTGAGAGATGATAAAATGAGTAATAGTAAATACTCTTATATATTTTGAATGAAAATTGTTTTTTAGAATATTAATATGAAAAGAGATTATCCACATGATAACTTAATTTAATAAAATTCAATGATACTTGGAATGTCAGATTGCAAATTCAGACTATTATCGTTTAATATATAAGCTAATGTCAATGCTCGGTTGTTTGAATTTTCTTTTTATATAAAAGGGTTGATTGAAGTTGAACATTTATAAAATGTTGGTTGCTTATTGGATAATGCTAAATAAACTATTGTCATATTATTGAAAAGTTCCATAAAAACTATACATTTCTTGATTATTGTTGAATATATGATTACCATAAACATTGAGTTGTCGAAAAGTTTCCGATACTCACAATTTCAACTGTGACTCATATGAGAATATATATGTAATTAAAAGTTCGCAATCAGCAACTTCAATGTTCATACTTGTAGTAAATAGCATATACAAAATCGTCATTCCAATATGTTTAATGTTTAAAAAGTAAAATAATATGTTTTATATACTAGGATATGTGTGTCAATGTATAAAATATAAAAATCGTGGTACCATACTCTGTTGATCTGTGATTCTTCGAGCACACCTGTAAGTATTGTGCCTGCCATATTTGAAATAGTAAACTTCTCCAAATTTGGAATCAGAAACAAAAAATTTCTAATCAGGAAATTACGAGACGGCAATATACAACAAAATAATAGGAGTTTCGGACACGTGGGAAATAGATGAACCCACGTGGACGTGTACTGTTTCGGGCATACAGAAAGTTCAATTTAATAATCAGATGTTTAAACAACTAATAAATCGTGTGCACAAAAAAAAACAAAAAAAAACAACTAATAAATCGTTTTCATCTGACAGAGTCAACCAATACCTCGATGATAGAATCGTTAGCCAAATGTCAAATTAAAGGTCCAAATGATAACCGTTCTTTTTGAAAGTGCGAGAAAAACGGATTTAAATTGCGATGTAGTTCAAGTGCGGTTATTACAAAAAAGCGGTACAGTATTATGTTTGATTGGTAACAAAAATAATTTGCGGAGCGGAATAAATAAATAACAAAATGATAATGCATAATATATATATATATATATATATATATATATAACTTAGTTTGATTAATGATATTAAAGAAACGTCACATAAAAATAATAAATTTATTTAATAAAAGAATAATATTTAACGTATTATTTACAATCAAAAATAAATCTTAGTTTCATATTTCAAAAGTACTTTAAATATATCTTATTTTTTTAAATAATTCTCGTGCTAACCAAAAAATTAACAAACTTAACTAGCTAATAATTTTGAAATAATTATTCAATTAAAATTTTTAACAAAAAAATTACTCATTTTTTAAAAAAGTGTAAGAGGTTTCTAGAAATGGACATTCAGTCTTTCGGTCCGGTTCGGTAGATCCATATTTCAGTTAATTCAGTTTTTAGATTTTTGGTTTGGTTCGGCTCGATTCTAGATCCGGTTTGGGTTCGGTTTCGATTGAAAAAGTAACCATTCGGGTATAAAGTTTTGGGTATTTTCGGTTAGTTATGAGTATTTTTGGTTATTTTAGAATATTTTAAAGTATTTTTAAGTATTTTTGGATAATTTCAAATATTTCGGTTCTTTTCGATTACCCAAAAATTTTCGGTTCGGTTCGGTTCTTAAAATAGGAACCGTTCAGATATTTTCTTCATTTTCTTGGTTTCGATTCTTCGGTTCCGTTTAACTTTTTTTTTTTAGCATCTGGTGTTTTATTTATTAAATTAGAAACCAGATACAAAGTTCAAGAGCCGGCAAAGGTAGTAAACCTTTCCGGAGCCAAAAGCCGGCGAGTAAATAATTATTCCCAGAGCCAAAAACCGTTAACAACATTCACCGGAAACAAAGAAAAACAAACTAACAAGCAAACTAAAGGATAGATCGACAAAAGGCTTAAGCTATATTTTTAAAAAGAAACTCCCAAAGGCAAGACAATCCAAGAGAAGAGGCATGAAATGAAGTGAAGCACCGAAGAGTCGATCTTATTTGGGTTGACAGTGATGCTCATTATATTGCTTCGAAGAGAAGCCACGAGCGAAGATGGAACTCATTATATTACTCCAACAAGAAGCCACGAGTAAACCGACCATACCACAACCCGAGCAAGTGAATGAGAGACTGATTTTTGCAAAACACTTACCCACAACCTGATGCAAAAGAGTCGTAGCTCCACAATTCCTTGTAAAAAACCCGGCTAAACTTGCACTGGTATAGAATAGTTGACGCTAAATGCATCCCGTTGATTTGATCAAGGAAAGACGACCTCCTGCAGCTTGAACACTTGCCAAAAGAAGAAATCAGACAAATAACTCACATCCACTGAAACCAATAGACCCAAAGATAGAAACTCAATTCAGGAACCGCAACTCTAAGATCCAAAACAGAGACACTACCAATAAAGCAAAGGACCAGCGGAAACACTTTATCTAGAGAAACCCTTTTGTCAATCCAACCTTAACGGAGCTCTAAAGGCAATACAAAGAAGCTCAAGAAATCCAAACGAAAGGTGGAAGAAACAGAACAAACCCTACATCAAACGGCGAAGATCAACAAGGAGGACTGACCCTCACCGAGAGATGAAAACAAACCCGCAACGGCGAGCTGACACCTAAACGCCGATGTTGAGCTCCTCATACCACCGTTCAAAGGACCTTCAGAAATTCTTTCCGAGAACCCTCAAAAAACACCAAGGACGCAGAAAACCGAGACAAGAACCAGAAGCAGAGCTGTCCCCGAAACTCTCAGCAACCGCCGTCTCACCGCGAATCTACAGATCTCAGGATCTAAGGTTACGGATTGAAAACTCCAAACCTACTACAGAGAAACCCAAAGAAGCCTAGAATGAAAGAACCAAAGAAGAAATGGAACCGACAACGGTGCTGTGAGAGCCACCAACCGTCGGTTACGGCACACAAGATCTAGGTTTCGCTCAGAACCTTTTTTTTAAACGACCATTCGGTTCCGTTTAACATGAGATAGATTTTTTAATATAAATTTTGTGGTTAAAGTATTTGGACATATACTAGAGGAAAACTAATAAATGACATAAAAAATTGAGAAAACATAAAAATACACAAAATAATCATTTAAAAATAGTGAGGTGCGCTTTTTTTTTCCTCAAAACCACTACTACTTTGGAGCTTCTTGTATGTGTTGTCTATTTGTGCATATAAATGAGCTTTGGAAAACCGCACACGGTTGTCATGAATTTTTTTAATTAAAAAATTCAAATCTAAAATTACTTAATTGGTGACCAAAAAGCGTTACTACAAAAAAACATCTAAAATCGCACCGCTTTAGCGTTACCATTCATTACCTAAATCAATATCGGATTTAACTTCTCAACTTTATGTTTTGTATAGAAAAATCCGATGAATAACATACTTCAATTCTGTAATCAAAGCTAGTTCAATAGTGAATCAGTGATACAGATAAAGTAATTACTTATTTGCTTTTGTTATATTCTACTCTAACAAAAGGAAATAAATAATTACTTTATCTGATAAAGTAAAATGGATTGAGTAGAACTTTTATTTTATGTATCAACTATGTATACATTAAAAAAAAAAATTCAAATTCTGCAACAAAAACAAAGACTAGCGGCTTTTAAGTATATTTTAAAACAATGACGAAGCATTTATCAATCATTGTATTAAATAATATATTTGAAGGAAGAAAAATATATGAATGGTCGTGGTGCGTTAGATCACACATACATAGACTTTCCTTCAATCGATGGTAGGTTATCAAGCATGATGTGGTTATACAAGATATCTTTTCTGTGTTTAAAAAATTTCATTCTTATGTAGTCATTCATTCTTATCCCACGTATGATTCACATAGATTAGGTTGCGGGTTATATCGGTGTTTACTGTTTAATACCATGAAATAGAAGAAAATAATGTTTAGAAGAATTATAAGTCGAAAATACACACAACTTTTTTTTGATAAAGAAATACACACAAGTTAAAAAGAGATGAAACGAAAATATGAAGATTATTGAAAAATTAATCATATTTGTGTGTGAAATTATTCTTTAATTATCATACAAGTATGTTATTAAATGTAAAGAAGTAAAATCTACAATAAGACAAGCAAAAAAAGAGTTGAGAAAATGTGAAAAGAGTTGAGAAGTGTTAAGAATAACACAAGCCAAAATCACATGTTTGGTTTAAAGAAAGAAAGCAAGGAGATATCATTTTCACTTTTAAGAACCGTTGCGACTTGTCTGCATCTTTGTCCTTCTCAACTTTTAATTACATTGTACATAACTTGTACTTTATTGTTTGTTTATTCTTATGGTCTATTTATATTAAAACCATCACATGTAATATTTTATATTATCTTGAAATGAATAGTTTTCTTCTCTCCTAAGCTCGTTATCGAGAATTTCTCATCATCTTCATTCTCCGACGCCAGCGGCGCCCTTAGCTGCCGGCGTCGACCTCCTTTGTATCCACCATATATCCACTTCAGCTTTAACCCTTTTACTGCTTCTTTTACTGCCTTTTTGTACATTTCTAATATTTTACTAGTGTTGCTTCCTCCGTTGTGGTCTCTGGAGGTTCGTCGGTGGATCCTGGTGAGGCCCAAGCTGCTTCCACGGTGTAGGTTCGTCCGGTTCGACGGATCTGCTTTAAACGAAGTTGTTTCAACCTTCATGGTGACCTGGCGCAGATCTCCTTTCTCCAACTAGAGTTTTGTTTTCCCCGGCAAATCCAGCGGATCTGTAACTTTTCGGCAAGGCACTTCACGTTTATCGAGAATCTTCGTGGATCCGACCATAGATTCTTCGTCTCCGCCACTAACGTCGGTGCTTTAACAGACCTCTGCTGATTCCGACCGTTTATTGGTCACTAGTGACGGTCACTCTCCGGCGAGGACCACCACTGGTCCGGCTCTGGTCCCATCTCTGGCAAATGCTTTTTGTGGCTTCTTGGTTGCAACCCATCAAACTGCAGGCTCATTCTACTTGAGGAGCATCGATGTGCTTCCTCAATCGATTTCAACCTCAAAGATCTCTGGCATCATAGTTATGCCCCTCGATCTATCTCCTCCAAGCCACTGTCATCTTTGTCACAGTCACTGTTAGGCATCTGCAAGCTTTTGTATCCTGCCATTCTCGGCCACTCGCTTTGGCAAGTTGTAGTTTCGTCAGATCTAGCTCCTATGCCATTCATCAGCCAGTGTCGACCCTTTAACTCTGCCAAATAATAGAGGCAACCCAAAGCCGTGCGTTGTGCCCCAGCCAACTAGCCATACTTCGTGTTTGTGTGCTTTCAGGTGCATGAACATGCCTCACACTAGGAGCC
>OVAN01001519.1:0-40298 GCA_900406275.1 Anastatica hierochuntica
GGTCTAGTTTAGTTCTTCAAAACTATTTGCTTGCTCATTGACGCCTAGAAATTGTTCGACAAATGCTTGAGAGAACTAGATCTATGTTTTTCACCTTGAGCTATGAGAGTAGTTTGCCTTTAGGGACACCAAGGTGTTAGATGGATATANATATAAGGGCTTGAGACTCACTATCACATACATGCTTAGATGGGCAACAAACGAGAGTTGAGCCTTGTAGTGTGTATAGGTGAATAGATCTCGTAACGAGAGTGGGTTGATCGACAAAATAAGGACCCTTGGTCTAGAAATAGCTAGATCCTTCAATAAATATTTATCCAAAGTCCATCACACCTCTAGACTGAAACCCGAACTTATAACCATCATCCCAAGATCCATCTTTATCTTATTGCCTTTACTCGTTTATTTATTTAAGTCTTTACTTTTATGCTTTACTTTCCTTGTCTATTTATCCTTGCTTGATTTGATTTCCTTTAATTACAAAAACGAAAACCTTCTTTTTATATTCACTTAGCTTAAGAACGCTTGTGTATTCTTAAAGTTTGAACTTGTCTAGCTTAGGTTTGCTCCTTGTGGTTCGACCCCAAAGTACTACAATGACATATCCGTGCACTTGCGGAATGTGTTATTGTTAGGAAACGGGCTTTTATAAATTTAAAACTTCGTTGCCTTTTGTTTCCTTTATACAACCGCGCAACAAAGGATAAGCATGTATTTTGTGGATATCATTCCTTCAATTTCGGCTCATTTGGTGGTAGACTTTGCTTTCTCTGTGGAATCTCGATATCCAAAATTCAGCAAAGAGGAGTACCAAGCAGTTCAAGAGACTCAAACAGAGAAGAAATTGGTAGCATGTACTCATGTGTTTCAGAGAGATTGTTCCACAACTATGTCGTGCAAGTTGGATGAGATAAAGAAACCGTTTCTACCCTCTGTTCTTACTCTTTTGTTCGTCTTATTGAAGAAAACAAACTTTGATACACTGATTATGTTGTCCTTTGTGTATTGCTTTAGTTAAGATTACCTAATTCTCATGTTTTCTCAGCATTTGGAGTGGATTCTGCTTTCAGCTACAAGTACAGACAACTACATGGGATTCTGCATGTCCAAGAATTCGATGATTTGGAAGCTTCTGATGATGATAATGTTTACCTTAGGGATGATTGTGAAGGGTTATTAGTGGTAGATTTATTGTAACATGTTTGTTAATGAACTAGGGATAATTGGAACAGGTTTTGTAAAGATGAAATATTTTTTAATTTTTATATTATGATTAATTTTTCATTATTATTATTATTACAAATATTCAAAAAATGTATTACATTTAAAAAACATTTGAAATTTATTTTAATCAATTTTTGGGTAATTAAATATTATATTAATAACACGAAAAAGTTGCTATCTTCGTATAAGAAAATGCTATTAATAAAATCCAAATATAATTAATGAGTTTTAATAACGTTTTTAATAGATTATTATAAATATTAACAATTGCATATAACTCACCGCTATCGTTTTTTATTTAACTATTACATATATTAGATCCGCTATCAAAAGTGCCTAACCTATTATAACGGGCGCTGTCATAGCGTTTAAGGGAACACTATTGTAATAGAATAATAGTGTTTTTCATCCGCTATTACTACACACATTTCTTGTAGTGGTAGCTTGAGCCGAGGCGAAAAAATGGAAAATCCATAACTAGAACTCCCCCTTTTGAAAGTTTCCCTTTTATTAAAACCTTGTTGAAATCTCATTTAACTCTATCGAACTTGAACCTTAAAATTTGGTATTATTTTTCTCACTTTGGATTTTGAATGCTTAACTGTTGATAATCATAAACATTTGTATCAAATACCGCATTTTTACCACTCTATTTGTTGATCCCAATGGCCATCTTCATCATTGAGATGGTACCCTTCCCTTGAACCTTAACCATTTACTTCTAGACCCCCATTGATTTCGTTTGAGTGAGGGCTTTTCTTGAAAGTGTGCACATGTGAAAAATCTTGTGAGTAGAAGAACGACAAAGGAAATGCTTCCATAGAACTAGTATCGCTTTAAGACCAGTGTAGATAGGAAGGGATATGTAGAGATTCAAGAATGAGTTAAAGGGATTTGGGATGGTGTTTATGAAAAAAGAAATCGAAAAGAAAAAAAGAGAAGGGTAAAAGAAAATCAATTTAGCACTCTAAGTTGGAAAGCAAGAAGAATAAGTCTAGCTCTAAGAAGATTTAAATAAGGATAAAAGTCCACAAGAAAATGAAAAAAGAAAATAAATAAAGAATAGAGAAAAGATGTTTGTGGATTGCATTTCTAAAGAAAGAGAAGAGCTAGAAGTAAAGGAATCCGTAGAGTGTTATGTGCAAAAAGAAAGAATAGGAGTTTGAGCTATAAAGAAAAGATATAAAAAGAAAGAAAAATCTTTGTTGTGGTTGGGAATAAAAGATGTTTGACATTAGGGTAGAGTAAAGATGTACAAAGGGGTTGGGGACTCCAGTGGAAGTCAATTCTTTGTATGTGTTAATTGTTCGTCTCTCCCTTGCTTTTACACAATGTCTCACACTACTCTTTTTATGAGTGAACCACTAAAGTCTTAAGTTTATAAAACCTTCTTGATCATCACTTCTTTAACCTTTTCTTACCAAATAAAACAGTTTTGATCCATTGTCCATAGTGAGATCGCACTTAATTGAATACGAATGAATGTTAAAGAGTTGAATGAGTTCATAGTATGAGTTTTCCTTAGTCTCGAAACTTAGAGTAAATTGGGGCTTGGAAACATTATGGCAAAGTACAAAAGACTAGACTCGACTCTTGTTATTTGCTACATCTTTCTACGGATTTTGTTTGGGCACCCTTCTTATAACCCATAGGCTATGAGTTCCCCACCTTCAAACCTCTTTCTCGGGCTTAGATTATTGCTCATTTTCTTGAGGACAAGTAAGGGTCAAGTCCAGGAGAGTGGATGTATATGTATTTTTTTATCATTTTTAGTATTAGTTTTGAATGGTTTTTAATCTCTTTTAGCTCATTTAGAAGCTTTAATATTAGTTTGTCTCATTTAGTTTAGATTGATCATCTTATAGTCTTAGGCTATATTTGGTGCTTTGCATTGCATTTCTTTAGAACTTTTAGGTACTTTGGAGCATAATGGATGTATTGAGGAATGAAAAAGGCATGGAGCTTAAAGAATCATTAAGAAAATGTTGTTGGAAGCAAATGAGTAGATGTTGGATAGAGAACCGACCAAAGTGTCTTAAATATGTGGTAAAATGGAAGCCTTCGCGTGATTGGATTGAACTCAAATTTTGATAGAAGATAGGAAATTGAGTTAGCTTTGTTTTGGAGGAGGATTTGGATTGAGCTACGGTTCAAGAGTTATGGTTGAAACACCGAAGACAAGTGCTGCTGGGAGGAGGCTGGCGGCCAGTTCTGGGTTTTGCAGACCGCCAGCGAGATGGATCCAAACCGCCAGGTGCTGCTAGGACGAGGCTGGCGGCCAGTTCTGGGTGTTGCAGGCTGCCAGCTAGAGCCCTCTGGAACACCAAGAACCTCCAGAGACACTAAATTTGCTTAGATCCGATCCAGTTTATCCCTGATCGACCCAATTCAACCCTTTACTCTATAAATACTCAATGTTAACCTTCTTAAAATCCTAAGCTACCTAAGGAACAATATTTGTTCGTTGTTTTTCAAAGATTTTGGTTGTTTTAAGATCTAAACAAGTTATAAATCATACTTTGTTTTGGATCCTTTTTAGTTTTTAATTCATTTGATGTCTCTTTCATTCTTGTTCTTCATGTTTTTTTCAAAGTTTCTTCATTTCTTATAAAGTTTGGATCTTTATTGCATTTTCAATAGTTTGTTTGCATCTTATCCATCTTATCGCATCTCTACTCTTCTTCTAGCATGTCTAATCAAGAGCTAGTGACAATCTCTTGGTTTTACATGGCTTTTAGTTAGTAGTCTTTTGTTAGATCATGGGTTATCTAGATTAGGTTTATTTGATGGTTGAATGATGATATTCTAAGTTTGGTCTTGTTAGATCCTTCATATTTGATTGTGATTAATGCTAGATTAGGCTTGGGAAATTCATTATAGACTTAGTGCATTTTGTTGCCCGGAAGGTGTTCGATGAAATGCTTGAACCAACTTATGTGATCTTTACATACCTAGCCAATGGAAATTGATGATTAAGGTGTTTAGTGAACCCAATGGACTTGTTATTAATGCTCATTGATTATTTGATTGCAATTGGAAAATTTGTCGAGTTAGGTGATTAATGAAGTGATTAGTCCCATGAAAGTGGATTAGTCATATTTTTGAGCTTCATGTTTTAAGATGGTATTTAATCCAATCTTTTCATCATTTTTTGATTATTAATTGATCCTCATGATAGTTAAACTCATGGTCCAGTGCCTTTTCTATTTTGTTTTCTCGTTTGTGTTTTGTTCTTTGCATTTCTCATTTCTTAGCTAGTAGTTTCATCACTTTCTTCCTATTTGCTTAGCTTAGGGAATTTTGTTACAATCCTAGTGATTAGATTCTTAGTTCCTTCGGGTTCGACCCTTAAATGCTATAACACATTATCATGCTATTGCGGTTTAGTGAGTTGTTAGTCGATTAAGGTCTTTAGAAATTTAAAACTTGAATTAGTTAATCGATAACAAAAATATCTTCTATCACAAGCCGAAGAGGCCAAGCTATCCACTCGCAAAGCGGAGCTTGAGGCCGCTGAGGGAGACTTCGGTTCTATCTTTGTCATTCTAAAATATGATTGTACCCTTCCACTATTTTTCGATAACCTTGAGAGGCAGGATCCCGCGGACATCGAGCTTCGTGACGTTGTGGAGGAGGGGTAGATGACGTGGCTCCTAGTTCAGGTGATGTAGCGGGTGGGGACGCAGTCCTAACCGTGGATGATGAGTAAGGTTGCAGTCCCGTTCGAGACGTTTGTCTTTATTGTGTTGTTTTGGTCAGACAAGGCCCTTTTTATGTTCGGGACAAGTCGTATGTGGCTACGAATCCCTCGCCGCTTTGCGGTTTCGTAGTAATAAACAGTGTTTTTATTTTTATTCGATTGTGTATGAGTAGTGCTGCATACGTGGAGACAGATTATGAGTTATTTTCTCATATCCATTCCTTGAAGGATCGCTAAATTCTTTGTTTGTTTCGGGTGCGAGTTCTCGAAGGACTTAGTCTTTCGGATTCTGATAAACATACCAATATAGACGAAGAGACAAGTTTTGGCATATCGTATCAGTTAGATACTATGTCTTGAGATGTTCGAGACCAGTGTGTTGGATTTAGGGCAAGACCTAGGTTTACTCTCGGTTTTAGAGTGTGCGGTGACTAATTCCTGCTTATGTTTCCCGTTTGCGATTTCAACCTGGTTCCGTCTCGATATTGAAGTCCAATATAGGTTTTCGACTTATATGACTAGAATCAATCAGGAACCGAGCATCTCTCCAAAGGCAATGTCGAACTCGTCTGGAAGTACTGACCAAAATTCCAGATTTCTTTTAAAGCGCGCTATTAACCTAGTCGGATGTATGAGAGCTATCTCTATTAGATGGCTTAGTCTGTTTAGGATGTTGAGATTTTGTTGTGATCAGCAACAAACTTATGAGTAGATATTACCTTTTGTGAGTCTTCGCAAAGGATACGTGTTTAAGGATGTATTTAGTGCGTATGACTGTTTGGTCTTCCTAGATAATGTTTTTATCGAGGAAGGTATGTTATCGAAAAACGGTTCTTCAAGCGCCTGCGATGTCTTTCGACGAGTTGCCTACGTACCCCTTTCGGGGATCATGCTGTCTCATAATTCAATTTATTGTAATGTTGTTGCTTAGTGATAGTAATTTTTGAGGTGCATTGCATTCCAAGTTCTCGAAATTTATACATCTTGCATTGTGGCAATTTCGTACAAACCTGGTCGGAAATAACCTTGTATGGTCCATCCCAATTTGCTCTGAGTTTCTCTGCATTCCGTTCTGCGGTATTTTGGAAAACTTTGCATAGAATTAGGTCACCTTCCTTGAACTTGCGGTTGCGTACGTTTGAGTTGTAGTACTTTGCTGCTGCTTGTTGGTAGTTTGGATTCGTATGACGGTCTGGTCTTGATGCTCGTTGATGAGGTCGAGATCGTCCAGTAGCATTAGACTTTTCATGTCTTCTCTGTCGTGGAGTACTCTCCTGCGTATCACGAGGAATTCAACTTCCGCTGGGATAATGCATTATGTCCCATATACGAGGGCGAAGGGAGTTTCTCCCGTTGCTCTTCTTGGAGTTTTTTTGTGTGACCAAAGGACTCCTTCGAGTTCTTCTACCCATCGAACCTTTTTAGCATCTAGGCGTTTTTTGAGTCCGTCTAAGATGGTCTTATTAATTGTGTATGTATGGTCGTTTCCTTGCGGATACCTTGGGGTTGATTTAGTCAACCGTATCTTCCATTTTTTGAAAGACGCCTCAAATCTCGTTGAAATGAATTGGGATCCTTTGTCAATTACGATCTCATATGGGACTACCTGTCTGCATATAATGTTTCTCCACATGAAACTTTCAACTTGGGCGTCTTTGATGCTAGCATATGAGTCAGCTTTGACCCATTTTGAGAAGAGGTTGGTTAAGACTAGCAGGAAGCGTTTCTGCTTAGATTTATGGATAGGTCTGACGATATCCGTTGACCATCGCATGAATGGGTATTGTGCCAAAATAGAAGAAAGAAGCTCTGTGGGTTGGTGGATTGTTGGTGCATGCCTTTGGCATTTCACGCATTTGCGTGCGAATTTCTCGCAATCTTTGACAATTGTTGCCCAATAATAGTCGTGACGCTGAATTTTGATTGCGAGGGATCTTCCGCCAGTATGATTTCCACAAGATCTAGAGTGGACTTCTTCTATGATTCTTCGTGATTAGTTTCCCTCTACGCATGTCATAAGTAGCCTGGAGAATCTCCATGTGTATATTTTCCCGTCGACTAATACATAGCGGGCGGCTTGGATTTTGACTTTTTGGGCTGCCCATTTTTCGACAGGGAGCACTCCTTTAGTTATGTGTGCTCGAATTGTCTCCAACCATGGCGTATCGCAGCCATATTTAGATTGTTCCAAATTTTTTTCAAGTCGAGTGTTGATTTCGTCGATGTCCTCGTCTTGTAACTGGATTAGATTTGCGACGATTAGAGGGCCGATGCTCGGATGTTCGATGAAATCAACGGGAATTACCCGTCTAAGACTCGGGTCCGAGCTTGACGCTAGGGCCACCAATGCATCGGCCTGCGTTTTTTCCGAACGGGGAATTCGTGTGAGAGTGAACTGGTTGAAGTCTTGGGTGAGATCTTGGACGAGTTTTAGATATGATTCCATTCTTTCGTCTATGGCTTCGTATTCGCCGTTGAATTTGTTCGCGATGAGTTGAGAGTCGCAGTACGCGTGGATATTGCATATTTTCAGTCCACGAGCCAATCATAACCAAGCAATAAGCGCTTCATATTCGACTTCGTTGTTTGAACCGTGAAACATCAATCGGAATGAGTGTTCCAGTACTTTTACAGTTGGTGAAGTGAGCCGAATTCCGATTCTCGAACCTTGCATGGACGAGGATCCATCGACATGAAGGGTCCAAGTTGCGTCCAGTTTATGGTTTAACGTGTTCTCCGTAGGGACTTTACCAAGAAATTGGCGAGTACATGTGACTTTGCACAAGTCTTTGTTCGGTACTCGTCATCGTATTCGCTTAGCTCGATTGCCCATTTTGCTAATCTTCCCAACTGACTAGGACTGTGAAAAATTGTTCGTAGCGGGAATGAAATGAGTATGATAATCGTGTGCGATTGGAAGTATGGTCTTAGTTTTTGAGCTAACATTACGACGGCGAGCACTAGTTTCTCCATAAGCGGATATTGCGTTTCAGCATCTAACAAGGTTTTACTTATGTAAAAAATTAGTTTATGCTCGCCACATTCTTCTCTAATGAGAGCGCCACTTAAAGTTGTAGCTGATACCGCGATATACAGGAACGTGGGCTCTCCGACGACAGGTTTTGCGAGAATTAGAGGTGTGGCCAAGTAATGCTTTAACTGTTGGCAAGCTTTTTCACATTGCTCGGATCATTCGAACTTTTTGTTCCCTTTTAAAATGTCATAAAAAGGAAGACACTTGTCCGTTGACCGTGACATTAAGCGATTGAGTGCATCGACTCTCCCGGTAAGTCTCTGTACTTCTCGCTTGTTCTTTGGAGAGGCCATCTCGACCAATGCATTGATTTTTTTCGGGTTAGCCTCAATCCCTCGGTATGTGACGAGATATCCAAGGAATTCTCCTGATGCCACAACGAACATGCATTTCACTGGGTTGAGCTTCATATTATGCAGGTTTAATTTCTCGAAACATTTTTTGTAGATCGGCGACGTGGTTTTGCTCCTCGAGAGATTTTATAAACATATCATCAATTAATACCTCTATAGTCTTCCCGAGCTGCTCGGAGAACATACGATTGACGAGTCGTTGATAAGTTGCCCCGGCGTTTTTGAGGCTGAAAGGCATTACCTTGTAACAATATGTGCGCGGCTGGTGATGAACGCAGTTTTCTCATGATCATCAGGACTCATCATAATCTGATTGTATCCGAAAAAAGCATCCATGAATGACAAAAGCTTGTTTCCCACCATGGTCTCTACTAGGCGATCAATATGTGGCAACGGAAAGCTGTCCTTCGAGCATGTCTTATTGAGATCGGTGAAATCAACGCAGGCTCGCCATTTTCCCTTTTTCGTTTTGACTACAATGGGATTGGGGAGCTAGTCTGGTATCTAACTTCCATTATACGTCCGACTTTGAGGAGTTTTTCAACTTCATCGTTGACCACGGTAGCGCGTTCTGGTCCCAATTTTTGCCTTTTCTGTTTGACAGGTTTGTAAGTCAGATCAACGTTTAGTTTGTGACATGTCACGTTGATATCAATTCCTGGCATGTCTTCTACGGTCCAGGCGAACGTGTGAATGTTCTCTTTTAAGAAAGCTATAAGCTGTGTTTTTATGGGATCGCAAAGATTACCACCGATTTCGATGCAACGCTCAGAGAACTCTTTGTCGAGGCATACCGAGACAACGGGCTCGCAAGTTGGTTCCCGTTTCTCTTTCGAGGTTTCGACTTTCCGTAACTGCCAGAAGATCTCGGTTCGATCTCGTTCTGAGGCGGCTTCGATATTTTTCTTTTTCTTTTGAGAGAGAGCATATGCGGTCATGTTTTTACGCTTTAGCTTAGCAGCGAAAGAGACCTGTGATATGTTACGGTTTCCCCAGATCGTTTCGATTCCTAAGGGGGTTAAAAATTTGAGACAGTAACGGTATGTGGACATACGACTTGCATGGAGTTTAGCAATGGAACACTCACGATCGTGTTGTATAAGGCGGGGCGATCTACGACTAAGAACTCCACGAGTTTTTCTATGCTCCTAGCTTTAACCATGAGATTAATTAAGTCGAGGGCCATTCTAGCTTCTCCCGAAAGGCTTATCACTAGGCTTGGACTTCCTGTGATTTATGAGAGTTTGATTTCCATCCTCTCGAGAGTATTTTTAAAGATAATATCAGCAGAATAACCAGTTTCGACCAATATTCTCGCGACATCGATACTTTGAATCGTCAATTTTATAACAATGAGATCGTTGCGAGGGTTGCCCTGATCGGTCGTCGCTCTATCTTTGAAAGAGACGACATCATCGTCTGTTAGTATATACATATCGTTTCTTGATCGATCTGTGATTTGGCGTGAAAAAATTCGCACTTTCGATTTTTGTAATCGAAGGAAAGCCAGGAAATTCTAACTTTCCTTAAGATCCCGGATTTCTGCTAAACCAAAAAACAACAGATCAAAAATACGAAGAAACAGACTACAAAATAAATGTAAAAAGAGAATCGAAAAATAGAGTTGAGTAATCGAGATCTTATTTCGATTTTGCGTTTGAGCGTTACAACAGGTGATAAGCCGTGGCCGCGAGAGCTGTCGGTGAGTATCCTAGTTCTAACAGCGTAAGACTTGTAAACCTAGTTGATTCACAGCTCGCTAACAAAAAAAATAACCTAATTTATCTAAGTGTAAGTTGTGAAGAAAAATTCCCTCCCTTCGTCCTTCTCCTTGGCCTCTCTTATAGATGCCTTTGTAAGTCAGCTCAGTTTCATTTTATGCCCTAGATTCGAGTATATCCTTCGGTGGAAATATTCCTTTTTCGAGAATATTCCTTATCTTCACGATTTTTCCATATTTATCTCTACACTTGACTTTATCGCTTTTTCCATTTATCATTCGTTGAAATCGAGTAAATCGTTAACGTAGTTGGGCTCATTCTCGTTCGGAATCATAAGCGGACTTTCATCGCATTTTGGGCCTTCCTAGGCCGTTTTGCAAAAAGTGACTTATGATTTCTTTCGGAAAATCATTTTTCATACGTTTACGCAGTGATGGTTTCGCAAAACAATAAGACCAATCGTATAGTTAATATAATATCGGTGTTCAAGTTTACCGTTATCGTTTTATACGATTGATATGGAGTATTTACGAAAAGAACAAGTCTTTACGATTGTTATTGCGAAACTTTAATAGAAACTCTAATTGAGACAAACAAGAGACATTCAAACCAAGATTCGAAGGAGAAGATGATCGAGAGGACGTGGTCTAGTCAACCGTGGGCGACTAGACGTTGTCCGTGTCTAGTTGGTCATGGGCGACTAGACGTTGTCCGTGTCTAGTTGCCCGTGGGCGACTAAAGTTTTTTCAAGAGCCTAGTCGCCCATGGGCGGCTAGACTTGCCAAGAGTCTAGTCAGGGCGACTAGACTTGCTAAGAGTCTAGTCGGGGCGACTAGACTTGCCAAGAGTCTAGTCGCCCATGGGAGACTAGACATTTTTCGTGTCTTGTCACCCTTGGGCGACTAGACTTCATAGAGAGTCTAGTCGCCTACGTGTGACTAGATCTTGTTCGTGTTTCCGAAGCGACACGGTTATTCGATGTTTACGGTGACTTCTTATCGCTCCGAAACTTGTCTATTGAGATCTCTCCGGAGTTATTCGGAAGTCTTGGGCGTTGATTTCGATGTTACCATTTTTAACCCCAGCAATAATTATTTGCATGTACCCTTTTATCACACAATCTGCAAGTGCACGGACTTATTATTGTATTACTTTGGGGTTGAATCACAATGAGCAACTTACCTAACTAAATAGATTAAAGAATCGGGAATACACGTTTAAAGTAAAATATTACCAAATAAGAAAACTTGGGCTTGTTTTTGGGTTTTCTTTAGATTCTACAAAAGAAAACAAAGAAAGGAAATAAACAACGAAAACAAAAGCAACAAACCTAAATAGAGAGAGCAAACATGGACTTAAAGAAGCAAACTTTATATTGATAATGAACTAAGATTATGGAAAAAGGGTTTTTTCATAAATTCACTTAGCAAGACAGTAATAGAAGTGTTAATTCAAGTTGTTAAGCACAAATCCAAGACCAAAGAGATTACTAGCCTAATCCACTCTCGTGACAATAAGCCATTTTCACATTGATACATTCTATCAACTCTCGCTTTTTCCAAATGACAAATCAACAAGGAATAATTAAAAGAAAGTATATATAATCAATGATCAACCTAGCAATCAACTCTTATTGGCCAAATTTAAATAGAAATAATTAAGTACTTTTAAACATTTCATCAACCACCTCTCGGGCGTGAACTGCATACAATTCTAGTTCATAGTTTACTTCTCTAAAATATTCCATTAAGCTTACCTAATCCTTTGGAAACCAAAGATTGCCTATCCATAACAACAATTTTACAACCCTAGCTAGGTAAATCTCAACACCCCATGATCCGTCAAAGAGACTACTCAAACATGCTCAAAGAGAAGAAAGATGGAAAAGAGAGAAAAAGCATAAACATCATAAAAGGTTGGAGTTTTTTAAATCCTAGATACAATCTAAAAAGAGACAAAAGATCGAGAGAAAATTCATTAAAAACTCAATCTTGATCCAAGAAAATAGTTGTATAAGTCTTAGATACATCGTTTTAGGTTTAAAGGATATTTATAGGTGAAAGGAGAGTATTATTTTCTTGGATGCTGCACACTATCGACCTCATGCTACTTGCTATCGACCAGGGAGGTCGATAGTGGGTAACCCAGGCAGATTCTCTGCTTTTTTCAAGTAGCATGGGCAGCCTTTTGCTTCTTCTTTGCTCAATTGCTTGCACCCTTGCTTCCACCTTATCCATATGCACTTAGATCCTCTTTCTCTTGATACTTAAGTGCAATCCCATCTAAAATTCATCCATAAAGCTCCCCGTTGAGCCTCTCCAAAAGTTAACCTAAAAATGCAAAAAAAAGATGGATGCAAATGCAACAAAATCGTAAACTAAACTCGATTTCCAAAGTAGAGGAATTTTGACACTAAAATGCATTAATCACAAGCTAAATACAATCAAAACACATACTAAATGATGCTAAGTATGCATTGAATTATGAACATATCAACTCCCCCGGACTAGTCCTTTACTTGTTCTCAAGCAAACAAACGAGGACATCCCGGAAGCGAAGTTTAAAAGTGGGAACTCAAAGCCATAATAGAAAAAAATGTCTTATGTTCAATGTCCCAAAGAGAAGCATAATGGTGCAAAGATCATCTAAGAATCTCTGTAATTCTCCATGATCATCACAAAACCAACTCTTAGAATCTAAGCTAAGCATTCATAAACAATTCCCTTTGACATTCAATTAAGCTTAGGCGTGAATTCTTAACCTATGGGCAATGTATCTCATCCAATTGTTTCAGTATTTAAAAAGGGATTTCAATTTAAGAAGTGTTTAGAAGAGATGGTTCACTCGATCTTTTGGTGGTTTCTATCAACAAGTAATGCAAGACACTAACCAAAAGCAAGGTGGTATCCGAAAAATTTTATGCTTGTAAAGCGTATACTTCTTCTAATTGTTCCCGCCCATTGCTCTCTAGAATTCTAGACACAACCAAAGAGGGTTTCCCTTCTTAGTACTAGAAACCATAAACCTTTTTACTCTTTGAACACGCAAACCCTTCCTTTTATTTTTGGTTACACTTTGAGATTCTTAAACATTTTTCTTTCCATAGCTACTAACCTTCTTCTAGATTCTTTGAGCCACTACTTTAATCACTTCTTTGATTCTATTACATTTTTTCTTTTTATAATAAGAGCGGAATCTCTAGATCATCTTATTTTTGATTTATAAGGTTAGAGCCTATTCTTTCGTCTAATCTCTAGTGATTTTCTTTCCACTTCTTTTCTTCTCTTCTTCGATTTTTCTCTTCTCTTTTCCCTTCATGCGCAAACTAGGATCTTATATAAAAATAAGAACATTTACTTGCCAAATGTATATTAGATGGTGGGGGTAATTTTATTCCCTTAGATTTCAGCCTTTCGTGGGCAAAGGGGACATAAATAACCTCCTTAGTAATCGTGGGATCAAAAGTTTAAGCCAAGGCCACGATCCATCGACATGGCCATAGCCAAGGCAATGTAAATCTTTCCTTTTAAGATCTTAATCTTAGAGATAAGGACAATTTCCTTAACTGAATAATGAAAATCTTTCTTACAGTTAGAGATATACTCGAATTTATAAGTAATCAATATTTTCCTAAAGAAATATGGAAATTCTCTTACTCGAGACCAATAAATACTAAAGGGAGAACTCTAATTCAAGGATTCAAAACTCGAAGGCTTATTCACTCATTATAATCGATTATCTTATACATCAATAAAGAGATTGTTTTACATCTTTGTTTTCGTGTTCTCTCTCCCACAAGAAATCATCCAAACCCCCCCCCCNTTCACAAGAATCAAATGAACCCAAAATAACACCATTCACAAGAAAAATACACCCAAAATAACTGAAGATTTTCCCCTCCTAATAATCTAGTTAACCTTAAAATGAGGCTAATCTTAAGGATGTATCTTCTTTGTTCTTCAACTTCAATTCACTCGGAATTTTGCCTGTGTGTGCAATTTCCAAAACAGGCCTCACATTTGAATAAATAGGGGGTTTTAAAGGAAAAGTTTTAAGGGTTTTCAAGGGTTACGTCACTACTCTTATACATCAATAAAGAGATTGTTTTACATCTTTGTTTTCGTGTTCTCTCTCCCGCATGAAATCATCCAAACCCCCCCCCCNCACAAACCATTCACAAGAATCAAATGAACCCAAAATAACACAATTCACAAGAATCAAATGAACCCAAAATAACTGAAGATTTTCCCCTCCTAATAATCTAGTTAACCTTAAAATGAGGCTAACCTTAAGGATGTATCTTCTTTGTTCTTCAACTTCAATTCACTCGGGATTTTGCCTGTGTGTGCAATTTCCAAAACAGGCCTCACATTTGAATAAATAGGGGGTTTTAAAGGAAAAGTTTTAAGGGTTTTCAAGGGTTAGGTCACTACTCTAAAAATGAGAGTAACAACTTGAGCTAAGAAAGGATGGTAAAAAAGATTTGATAAATAACTCAAGTATTAGTATTTTATCATGGTCAAGTATAACAAAGCCCATAAGCAAGATTCTTATATTCATTTAATTTCTTCTTAAATAGGAATTGGCTCATGAGATAGTCTACTTCAACATTCACAAAGACCTTCAAGTGGTTCATTCCAAGCATGGATTTTCCAAAAAATCAAAGTGGTCTATGCAACATTGTACTTCTAATGAGGGCATTGAACATTAGGCAAATCTAACTATCTACAAGGCAATCCTATCATTGTTCCCTACGCAAATACAATCCTATATGAATATAACCACCTAAGTATACAAAAATGAATGTAAGCTACATGAAATGCCTTGAAAACAAGTTAAAAATCTTTTATATTTTCGAATTTTTTCAAAAATATTTTTTGTGTTTTTCACAAAACTTAGCTATTCACAATGCACGACTCAAATAAGATTAAAAGACAAAAATCAAAGCTTAAAAATAAGCATTAGTACTACCCCCCCCCCTCCCATCGCCACCCCCAAAAAACTTCACCAACCCGGTGAATTATAAACCGTGAGAGTGATCTTTGAAAAACAAGTAAAAGGAATGAAAATATAAGTGAAAATATGAAGTGGTATTTAGAATGGTTGTAGGTTGTCCCTTTTTCTCCTAAGGTAAGCTTGGTTTGGTGGAATCTCCTCTCTTCCTTGTGTGCATGTAGGCTTTGTAGGTGGGGTTACAAGTATCTTTTTCTTTCAAAGACGCCAATGAAGTGAGTGCTTCTATATCAATCGGCGTGTTAGTTTGGGCTACACTTCTTTTTGTTGCTCTGCTTCCCATTTCATCTAGTTGGAGATGGTACGACATCTCAACCAATTGTCTTTCTTGGGAGAGCTTTGAAGAGCCCTTTTTCACGTTTGGTTTTCAGAATGAATTGCAGCGTGTCTGTGGTGTTGCATGTCCCTTCCCCATTCGACCTCCCTTGCACTCAAACAATTTTTATCTCTTTTGATTCTTTCTTCTCATCATCTTTTTCCGAATGTGCGAAAATGACGTTGTCCAAAGAACCAAGGTTTTTCATGTCATCACAAGGGACAACCACAAACATCATTTCCAGGTCTTGTAGTGGTTGAAGAGATAGTGGATTTCTTTTTTCTAATTTTTCGCACACGCATTACGCCAATAGACTTGGTGTTGAAGGCTCATGCAATCTTTTTCTTCTGGAATTTCTCGCCTAAGGGGATTTGATCTTTCTTAATTAGTGGTGTTAGAAATCCTCCAAACTAGACGATTGGTTGTCCTGTTTTCCTAACCCATGTTCCTTGAAAAGACATCATATGGCATATGAAAAGAACCGAAATAATCCTCTTCCGCATATTCTTTCCATTCCATCAAGTCGTCCTTGAGTCCTTGGAATAGGAGAAATACCTCATTCTCTGTGGCTCCTCCATTTTTGACTCTTGTGAATATTATGTTGGTCAAGAGTCGTTACCTCAACACCAAATTTATTATTTTTGAAGACTTTGGACTCACATTGGTAAATGGCCCATCGACTATCATGTTCCGAAATGCATCAATTCCTTTCCAATAGGGAAAGTAGCTCCATCCGTCGCGGGTAACCCATAGGTTTTACATACCTCGTATATGCTTATAGAGTACTCTTTGTCTTTTATCTTAAAGTTGAGATATCTCCATCTTGCTCTAGGTCCGTACAGATAATGATACAAAATGTTCATGGTGGCAAGAAAATCCTTCAATTCATCTTCATAAGTTGCCTCAATTATATCTATCAAGCATTTGAGGTACATGTTCTCTAGGAGATAGCATACTTCCTCATTAATCCCTATCTTCTCCAATATTCCCTTGAATAAGAACTTCGTTGGTGTGATAGTGACTCTCTTGAAATGTCTTCTCTCTTCTATTTCTTTTTTACTACAATATGCATCTTAGATTTCCAATGTAGGAGGAAGTGGTGCTCTTACTATCGGAGCCCTTACGGTTATTCTTCTCTTATTTGGAGTCTTCTTTGGCATGTAAGCTCCCTTGGAAATAGTAACTACTTTTGAAGTGGAACTTTTTTTGGATTTTCCTTTTTGTGTTGTTGCTCTCGTTCCACTTCTCGTTTTGGGTGGCATTGCGATTATACTCACTTTGATTCGTACATTCCAAGAATTATGTAAGTTCTGAGAATTTAATGAGTGTAATAACTTAAATCCAAGAAAGTTCTAATGCTCAAAATTATTCACAAATTGTCATGAAAGATCATACTCACATGGAAAGTAATTTATAACACCAAAGATTCAAAGAATTACAAACTTTCAGTTTTTTGTACACACCCCGTCACCAATCCAAAACAACATATTAAAATGGTCTTAAATTTGTTATAAATCCAAAGATTCAAATATTTTAAAACTTCTTGTTGGGAACTTCATATCTATCCACATGTTATCATTTAGGATCATTAAATCATCAAATGCCCAAAAGTTTTCAAAAAGTTCACCCCCAATTCTCAAGAACATCAACAACACTAATTTTTCAATTTTTGCAATTGAGCTCCAAATTTTTCCAATTGCAATTGAGCAACCATTATCTAAGCTATTTTGACCATTACCAAACAAAATTCAAGCTAGTAACTGCCTAAATCAAGATCTTGAATTTTCAAAAAATCTCTCACCTTTCTTGGAATTTTGAGTGTTAGAGAACATACCTTGGTTTGGAGAGGAAGAGATGCTATGACCCGAAAAGGGAGAGAGTTTAAGATAAAAAGGGAGCTTTTAATGAAATATATGTGGGAAATAGAATATTTAAAAATTAACTTCCCTTCCCATTTCTATGTTGCTCACCATTGGCCAATGCTACTAAAAGTGGTCGAAAGTTGCTTGCACTTACTCCGGAAATTTTTCGGTTCCTCTTATGTGTATCCTTATTCACCTATAAATTAAAAGTGTTTAAAATATATCAAGAAATCTACTTAAAGAAATCTTAAAACTGAAAAGTAAAAGAGATTTATTTATGTAACAAAATTATTTTTCTTGGGAATACCTCCAAATGGTGCTTGTTTATAGTCACTAGCTTTACTTCGTAGTGGTCTAAGACGATGGAGCGTCTAGAAGAAGGAGGTGGCTCGCTTCTTCTATCATTTTTTCTGCGAGATACGGCTTGAAACTTTGCCTATTTACTGTGAATTCTTCTCCACGATGGTTCTTTAGTGTGATTGAGCCATAATGTATGACCTCTTCTATTTCGAATGGACCAGACTACTTGGATTTCAATTTCCCAGAAAAGAGCTTGTATATATAGTTGAACAACAAGAATTTATCTCCTTTCTTGAATTCTTTCTTGAGAATATTTTTATCATGGAAAGCTTTTGTCTTCTTCTTGTATATCTTGGAGCTCTCATAAGAACTTTGCCTCAAATTCTCGAGTCCTTCTAATTGTACCAACCTCTTCCCGGAAGCTTCTTTAAAATTGAAATTTAGCTTCTTTGTTGCCCGAAGTGTTTTGTGCTCTAGCTCGAGGGGTAGGTTACATGATTTTTCATAGACTAAGTTGAAAGGCATTGTCCGAATTTGATTCTTGAATGTCATCTTATAAGCCCATAGTGCATCAGCAAGCTTTGTAGACCAATCTTTTCTGTTCACCCCAACTGTCTTCTCTAGTATCTTCTTTATTTTTCGGTTGGATCTCTCTACTTATCCCGAAATTTTTGGGTGATAAGGTGTTGCTACTTTTTGTTTCACTCCATTTTTTCTCAAAAGCTTCTCAAAAATCTTGTTGAAGAAGTGGCTTCCACAGTCACTTATCACTATTCTCGGGGTATCAAACCGTGGAAAAATGATCATCTTGAAGAGCTTGACAACTACCTTGGCATCATTTGTTAGAATTACGATAGCTTCTACTCATTTGGAGACAAAACCAATCGTAACCAAGATATAAAGATTCCCATTAGATTTGGGAAGGGTCCCATGAAGTTTATTCTACACACATCAAAAATCTCGATTTCAAAGATATTATTTATGAGTATCTCGTTTCTCTTGGTTATACTTCCCCTCCTTTGACCTGCATCACACTTGGACACTTCTTCATGTTTATCCTTAAACATGGATGGCCGCCAAAAACCCGATTGCAAAGCCTTTTGAACCGTATTGAAAGTGGCAAAGTGTCCACCATATCTAGCACTCTGACACTTGGATATTATCTCTTTTACTTCTTCTTTCGGAACACATCTTCTATAAAGTCAATCCTTGCATTGCTTATAGAGGAAACTATCATCCCAATAGTATGACGTAAGATCATGGTAGAACTTCTTCTTCCCATAGGTCTCCATATCCGGTGGTTTTTTCAACTCACAAGGTAGTTAACAAATTCGGCATACTATTTAATTGTATTTGAAACCGCATTCGCATAAGTATCTTCCCATTGATCTAGAGCTTCATCAATTAGGAAGAATGTCTACACCAAATTCACTTGTTCTTCCAGAAGTGAGTCATTTATAGGCAATCCATCTTCAATCTTCATTCTTGGTAGGTGATCCGCTGCACCATTCTCAATCCCTTTCTTGTGTTTGATATCAAGGTTCAATTCTTGAAGAAGAAGTACCCATCTTAACAACCTTGGCTTTGCATTCTTTTTAGATAGTAAGTGCCTTAGAGCCACATGATCCGTGTACACTATAACCTTTGATCCAACTATTTATTATTGGAACTTCTCAAAGGCCTAGACTATGGCAAGGAGTTCCTTCTCCGTTGTGGCGTACTTAGTTTGAGCTTCATCCAAAGTCTTGCTTGCATGATAAATCACATGAAGCTCCTTGTCCTTTCTTTGTCCCAAAACCGCTCCAACCGCAAAGTCACTTGTGTCACACATAATTTCAATAGGAAAATCCCAATTAAAACTTTGATCCTCTTAAATTCTTTCATACACGCTTCATCGAATCTAAAGGCTACTTCCTTACACAAAAGTATTGTCAAGGGTCATATTATTTGAGAGAAATCGTTGATGAATATTCTATAGAAGCCCGCATGGCCTAAAAACCTTTGGATCCCCATAAACGTTTGTGGTGGCTCCAAGTGCATCATCACCTCTATCTTTGCCTTTCCCACTTCAATTTCTTTATGGGAGATCTTGTATTCAATGACTATCTCTTCTTGAACCACAAAGTGCCATTTTTGCCAATTTAGAACTAGGTTTGCATCCTCGCATTTCTTCAATACCCTACATTAGTTAGAAAGAAATCCACTAAAGGAGTCTTCATATACGGAAATGTCATCCATGAAGATCTCCAGACAATCCACAATCAAGCCATCAAATAAAGACATCATACACCTTTGAAAAGTGGTCGGTGCATAGCACAAGCCAAAGGGCATTCTTCTATAAGCATATGTACCATAAGGTCATGTAAAAGTTGTTTTCTCTTGATCTTGAGGGTGGATAGGAGTTTAAAAGAATCCTGAATATCCATCAAGAGATCAATAGAATGAATTATTAGCTAATCTCCATGATATTTTATCAATGAATGGCAATGGAAAGTGATCCCTTCTAATAGATTCGTTCAATTTTCGGTAATCAATGCACATTGGATCACGTGTAATGGTTATAGTCGAAATCAATTCATCTTTTTCATTTTTTATTACAGTGACTACTTCTTTTTTTGGAACTACATGGACCAAAGATATCAAATTACGATCGAAGATTTGATAGATAATCTCTGAGTCTAGTAGTTTCAAGATTTCCTTCTTTACGACCTCTTTCAAATTTGGGTTAACCCTCCTTTGAAGTTTAATTGATGACTGGGATTCATCCTCTAAATGTATTCTATGCAAGCAAAGTGATAGTGAGATCTCCTTAATATCATCTATAGAGGATCCAATAGCTTTCCTAAACCATTGTTCATTTATTAGCAATTTGGTTTCATTTTCATCTAGGTTATCATTAGTGATCACGAGATAAGTAGAGTTAGGACTGAGAAATGCGTACCTTAGCCCTTTTATAAGTAGTTTCAACTCTATCTTAGGAGCCTTAAGCTCAGTCCAATCCAAGTTTTCCTTGTCTGTGCCCTTATCTTCCTTTGGACTTGGTTTGTTTTCTCCTAGCCCTAATGATAGCCTTTCACCCGATTCCACCGGTTGAGCATCAAGTAATCTTTTATACTTCGTTGCTTTATTTGAGAGGATGTCCTTTAACCCTTTGTAATAAATGAAGGCTACTTCTAAGATATATATATATATATATATATATATATATATATATATATATATATATTCTTTTTCACAGAAAAACATCCTATATATNCTTTTCTGACAAAATCATCATCTAGATACTCAATAGAGAACGTGGTTCCATCAATGGTGGATTTCTTCATAACATCCATGATGTTGAAGTTGAGTATTAAATCTCCAAGATGAAGATCTATCTTCCCCCCCCCCCCACACCAAANATGGCTCCCACGGTCGATAGGAATGGTGTCCCAAGAATAATAGGATTTAAAGGTTCCTCATTCATCTCCAAGAATACAAAATCCGTTGGGACTTCACAATTTCAAATCATTAACAAAAAATCTTCAAGGATACCATGTGGATACTTAATGGACCTATCCGCCAATATCAATTGAATTCTTGTTGCCTTATAGTTTGTGTAACCAAGTTTCCTCGAAAAAATTAAAGGAATGAGACTCACGCTTGCTCCCAAATAAACCAAACACTTCCCAAATGTCATATGCTTCAATGTACAAGGCATAGTGAAACTTCCAGGAATTCCTCTCTTCTAGGAAGCTTGTTTTTAATTATTGCTCTCCATTAATGAGTGACTACATCAATGATTGAGTCCATCTTCTTTCATTTGTTTATGATTTCCTTTAGGACCTTGTTCACTATAATATTGTCTTGACACCACTCCATTAATGGTATTGTCACCACGAGTCCTCCCATATGATCCCATATCTTCTTATACTTAGCTTCAAGGATTTGCTTCTTAAACCTACCTGGAAAGGGTGGATTCAACCCATTAATTTGAATGTTGGCGTCAGTAGACCGAGTATCTTTGTTCTCCTTTTGGCATGGACGAGGCTTGCTTACGCTTGCTTCTTGTTGAAACTTAGGCGTTTCTTTAGATAGCTCTTTAGGTGTCTCTTCCTGTTTGGTTTCCTCTTCTACCTCATTTTGCTCTCCTTGTTCTAGCGGTATTGGATCATTTTCAATCTCCTCTAGCATTACTTCATTCTTTTTAGGCTCACTCTCTTGAGTTCTCGGAGGTAGTTTTCTTCCATTTCTCCTAGTCATGACATTACGTAACTCTTTTGGATTGACCTCTCATTTTCCTTGTACATTTCCCTTTTAAAACACAAATTTAGAAGCTTGCTCCGCTACTTCGTGCTCCATATCTTTCATATAATTGACACGATAATCATACTTCTTGGGTAACTCCATGTAGTTCTCATGAATTTTTTATTTCCATAGTCAAGTTTATCGTTGATTTCCTTTCTTATGTTTTGTATCCAACCATTAGTGCTTTCAACATGGAATGAACTTCATCTTCCTTCGTGCTTGGGGGTGTCCTAGGAGACGTTAGGGTTGTTGGAGAATGTTCTCCTAGAATTGTTCTAGGCGATGAGCCTTGGGAATAGCCCCCATGATATCTCTCTTTAATGAAGCTAATCTCCTCTTTTTGGTTGAAGAAAGTTTCATTCATCTCTACTTTTTCTTTGAGCTAAGAACCACCTTCGCAATTAGATCAATCTTAGCGTTCAATTCTTCAAGGCGCTTGTCTTCAATCTTTGGTTGAAAGCCAAAGTTTTCGTCTCCTTCATAGCTTTTAGCCAAGTTTTCAACAGATTTTTATCTTTGAGCGGTAGATGGGCTTGCAAAGTTTTCATTACTCGTTGTGTTCAATGAAAGTCGAAAATGTTTGTGGACTCATCTATGGAAGATCTTAAATCGCCTTCCATGAGTTAAACAATGGTGAAGGAAATTTCTCACGTACTCATTGTACCTTGCCAAGCTTCCCCAAAAGTTTCTTCTAGCCCTTGCTCAAAGTTCATAATGCTATTCTGAAAATGGGAAGTCCTCTTATGCGAGTAGAATTTGCCAAAGAACCTCTTTTCACAATCATTCCAAGTGGTTATTGAATAACTAACTCCGGTCTTCTCCTATTGTGAAGCTTTATCTCATAATGAAAATGAGAAAAAGGATAGCTCCACATAATCTCAGGGGATTTCTTGCATTTTAGCCATGTCGCATAATCTTTCAAAGTTATTAAGGTGCTCTATATTGTTCTCCACATCCAAACGAAAGAACTTAGCGTTTTGAATCATGTTGATAAGACTTGATTTTATCTCGTGGTAAGGTAGATCGATTGAAGGAGCCCTTATACCCATCTTCGTTTAACTAGTAATTGGTGTGTCAAAATCTCATATAGTCTCTTTATACTCTTCTTGTTCATTTGTATCTCCTTAACTTTGTTGATTCATTACCTCGAAAAAAAGAAACAAACATAAAGACAAAGATAAAAGCCAAATACTCGAAATTTAAAGCTTATTCTCAAACAAAAATGAAATCCCAAAGAAAATCGACAACTAGTAATTGTGCTCCTCGAAAATGGCGCCAAAAACTTGTTGTGCTACGATTGTTAATGCAAAAAAAGACAACAAACTTTAATACTTATAAGCCTAGTTCCTATCAATAACTCAATCCACAAGTGCACGGATATGTTATTGTAGTACTTTGGGGAAATACATTTAAGGTCTAATCTAAGCAAATAAGAACGGTTGGGGTTGTTTTTGGGTTTTCTTATGATTCTACAAAACAAAACAAAGCAAGGAAATAAAAAATCAAACAAAAGCAACAAACTTAAATAGAGAAAGAAAATATGAACTTAAAGATGCAAACTTTCTATTGACAATCAACTAAGATGATGGATAAAGAGTTGTTATCTAAATCAGACCAGTGATTTGTTTGCCTATTTGCCATATTGTTCACCAACATGTAAGCTTCTTCCACAGTCTTTGTCATAAAATCGCCATTTTTGGAAGTGTCCATGGCATTCTGATACTTCTACTCAATCACATTGTAGAAAATATTAAGGAGATTTCAATATGTGAAACCATGGTGTGGACAATCATTTTTGTACTCCTTGAATCTATCCCAGGCTGCATGGAAAACTTTTGTACCCAATTATTGAAATCCGACGATCTTGTTTCTGAGAGACATAGATTGAGACTTCGTGAAGAAATTTCCCAGGAAAGCTGCTTTAATTTCCCAGGTAGTCATAGACTTCAGATCCAAAACGTTGTACCATCTCATAGCCTTATCGTTCAGCGAGAAGATGAATAAGCTGCACTTCAGAGCTCCAGCATGTACCCCATTATGTTGAATGGTATTGCAGATTGCTTCGAACTTATCCAAGTGGTGCATTGGGTTCTGAGATGGTAACCCATGAAATTGATTCTGTTGAATCAAATTGATGACACCAGTCTTGATCTCAAAGTCTCTCCTTTCAATAGGAGGCGGACGAATCCTAGCCAATTCGCCTAGAAAGCCTCAGGAGTTTCATATTGTTCCAAAGTCACCCTCTGTTGAGGTTGATTCACGCTGTGTTGCCCTGCAGCTGCAACATTTTGTTGGTTGATGTGTTGAACACCATCATTATTGCCACCTCTAGCAGGTAAGTCGATTCCTGGAAGAGCTCCAAGGAAGAGAGGATTGTTCTGGATCTGTAGGTTCTCCATATGGTCACCCATAGTGTCTTCGAACTCAGATTCCATATTACCCTCAAGTGACTTCTCTTTCCTCTTCTGCCTCTCTAGACGCCCAAGTTCCAGCTCAAACTCAAGAAGATTTACTTTTTGTTGGCTTCTAGTGTAAGGTCTTTTCATGCACTTGAAAGGACAAAAAAGACAAGAAAAAGAAGGAATTAAACAAAGTAAAGTAAATGCCTTAGGCACGCAATGATCCTAAGTTCTAAGACGGCCTATTGGTCCCCTGCAATGGCACCAGAAAACTTGATAGCTCAGGTTTTCGCCCAAGAAATCACTACGAGCGTACAGATGCGTACGTTTTAGTTGTTCGGGATCGAATCCACAAACACCAAAGGTTGCACGAAAAACTATCAGATCAAACACGAGCTAAAGCAAAAAAAGAAAAGTTCTAGAGTGACATAGAAATTCTAAATCAAGCAATCAAGAACAAAGAAACGAAAAGGTTGTAAATTAATTAGAGAAAAACAATGGGTATTGGGTGTTCTCAGGGAAATCATTTCATCAAGATTGTACGTTTGTCATGGAAAAATTTAAAACCATCTTGAACTCAATTCACAAAATTGTAGTCAACCTACTTCCATAGCACTAACTACCTATGTTTAAGGTTCCTAGACACTAACTTTCGTTGAGTTTTGAATCCTAAACATGCATTCTGAATAGGTTTGATTTGTTCACAAATTTCTTACACATCAATTTTCATTGGTCTAAGACAATCTGCTCATTTATCCTTCTTTTAGGCATTTAATCAAACACTTTCGGTGCGTAAAACAACCTAAGTTCATGAACTAGGTGATCAAGCCAATTCAAGCGTTAAACAAAAAGATAAACGAAGATCAATTCATAATTCTCCAATCTAACAACCTAGCAATCAAAAAATTCATAAAATCCCCTATGCGAAACTTTAAACCCAACTATAAAGCTACTCACACATATCAATCGAATTAACACAAGATGAATTGGATGAAGACATAATGTATTGAATGATAAATAAAAGAGTAGAGATCAGAATTATTCTCCGAAATCGAAGTACATACGATGAATCTTCTCTCTCAGGTTACAAAGGTTCTTTCTTGCTCAAAAACTAAGAAAAACAACATCATCCTCTGTAAATCACGAATCTATGTTATGTTTAGAAGTATCCCGGTTCAGTCTTCGGTTTTCGTAGGTTCAAAAACTGATTTTAAAATCAGACTCTCATGATATGCCTTGGATCGGTCGATCCATGGAGTGTGGATCAATCGATCTAGGTCAATATGTCCAGAAGCTTCACTTCACAATCCAACTTCTTCGCGGCATTTTTTCAAAATGATATTTAAGCTCATAAATTCGTCATATCGTGTTTTTCTATCCATTTTGAACCTATAACATGTGAAAAACACAAAGAAGAACAAAGACCCAAAAAGGACAAATAATACTTTGGAAACATAACTTTTCTCGACCAAAAACACGAATGAAAACCTGCAAAATCACAACACATAAATCCTCATAGAACTAGAGATTCAAACAATTATGAATGCAAAATATCTCCTAAGGTAAATAGTAGGAAGAGAGGTAGGGTGGCTACTAATCTATTTCTTAAACTAGATTCAACACAACCTAAACACACTAAACATATGTAACGAATGAACCAAGCAAGCAACCACAAGGTTAAAGCAAGTAGCTAATTCGCAAAACCAAGACAAGCAATGCAAGATAGATGGATGAAATCGGCTAAGAGACATGGAGATTATTTAGAATTAAATCCAAGAATGCAAACGGGTTTCTCTAGGATTTATTGGAGGATCAAAGCTATTCCTAGGCATAGACTCCCTTCATTATCGACGTACCCACTCGCATGGCAAAGATCTATTCACTCATGCCCATTACAAGACTCAACTCTCGCTTCTCTTCTATCTAAACATGCAATTGATAATATTCTACAAATTCTTCTAGCCATCTAACATCCATAGTACTATACTCTCGTGAGCTAAGATGAAAAACATAAGTTTTGTTCTCTCAAATATTTCATCGAAAACTTACTAGGTGCTTGATGCAAGGATGGTTCTTTTGATGATCTAAACAAAATCTAGTAGAAATCTATTCCAAGATCTAGCCTAATACCCATTACAATCTTAGATCTAACCTTAAACTACCATCTCTCAAAAATTAATGTTTTCTACTCACTAAGAACCATGAATATATGAAGTGTCACTAGTTTCTTGAGAATCCATGCTTTAAGTGAGAAGTATATGAGATGAGATGAGATAAGATAAGATGATTAAATGAAAAAAAAATACTCAAGCAAATGTAATAAAAATTCAATCTTTGTAAGAAAAGAAGAAACTTTTGAAAGATAAGAAACTAGATGAAGAACAAGGAAGAAACTAGTAAGATAAGATGAAGAACAAGAATTAAAGATAATAGAAATCCAAATCTTAAATGATTAGAAATTGTTTATGAACTTTAAAATCTACTAAAAAGAATATGTAATCAACTAAAAATAAACTTAGGTAGCATAAGTGTTCTTGATAGCTACAACTTAGTCTTTTTAGGGAAGGAGGAAGACAAGGGTTGCCCTAATATGGTTTTGGGTATAATTCGGCCATCCTTCAAGTAATTGTTTCCTAGCATCGAATGTAATGGTCGATGATGGCTTCCATTTCATGATTTTGGCTTTTCAGCCCACTATCGACCATATGATGCATACCATCGACCAGCCTGGTCGATGTTCAACCACATTTCCAACTTGGTTGGCTCCATCTTCAAGCTTTTTTAATCATCATCAGAGTGGCGTATTATTTGACTATACTTAATCGTTGCAAAAGTCATATGTTGATTTCAAAGGATTATTCCCTTCTTTGCTTCTATTTATAAATCTTTGAATCTCCATAGCTCCACACGCATTTATGGCTCAATTTTAATCCTTTTTCATTCCCTTTTTGCTCCCTTTGATTCTTCTTCATTTTTCTTTGATTAATTCTTATTCTTCACTTCATTTCCATAAAGAATCAAGTTCAAAACTCCTCCTTAAATTACCAAGATCCATTTTGTACAAAATGCAAATAAATGTATGCAAATGCAACAAATTCAAACTATAGATTCTATTCTTAAATTAAGTAGAGTTTGACACTAATATGCATTATTTACAAGCTAATGACAATGAAAACACACACAGAATGACACTAAATTTGCATGAAAATATAAACACATCATCTGCCTTAAAAGGGAAGCGCAAGTCATTCAGAAACAAAGAGTTGATAAGGGATGAGAAAGTGAGAGGGAAACACACAAATCTAACCTTCAGCTAGTCCGCCTAGACTTAAGGCAAAGGCAGAAGAGACGTCACCGCCATTGAGGGAGACGACATCCATGGGAAGATCTTAGACTTCAGGGTTTTCATAGCCTTATCGTGAATGAAAGGTGCAATGTACTCCTCACAAGGAACAGTTGGCCTGGGTCCTCGACGAGCAGAAGAAGGAACAGCGCTGCCCTCATATCTACGCAGCGATGGTGGAATAACTTCCACCAGACACATATCACATATCATCTTTGTTTTTGAAGTCATTAGAACGCCTTTTCTTGGCTGCATTGTTGGCCACGTATTGAGAGAAGGCATCGGGGACTTGACGTTTCGACATACTTTTACTGAAACCCGAATAAAAAGGGAAACGTTAGGAGAATGAACAATGGAGAAATCCTAATAGCGATTGAAAGAAGAGAGGAAATAGGAGTGTTTGCTTTACCTGTACCGGGATCGAAGATGAACAAGATGGAAAGAATCAGATCTTAAAAAAGAAATGAAGTTTTAGAGGAATAAGTTGGTGATTTTTCATCTCTGATCAGAGGGAGTTATAAAGGCAAATAAGAGTGGCAAGGTTTTTAGCACAATCTTCGAAAGAAAGCTGGAATTTGAAATGACGTGAGATCCGCTATCGAATCCTATAGAAGAAATGTCGTATCTAAGAAATAATTAATACACTCGATAATTATTACCTTTCCTTGGGAAATTGTAACGCCATTATCCTTAAAACATCGTTAACATGAATACACCACTCAGACGCGACAACAACGAAAAGTAAATAAGGTATATCTAGAAGCGACATAAATAAGCCATGACTCCGCCACACAGAATCATGACTTAAGGGACAAACTATTGGGTATAAATAAATCAACCCCGGTTCAAGGTCCAAAAAACTCTGCTTGGACAACCAAAGAGCAGTGCCAAGGGAAATGTTTCCCAAGTCAGAATAAAACTCTGCTCACACGTCCAAGGGGCAGAGCTATCGACGAAAATGGAAACATTCCATAGTCAACATGGCTATCTACAACCGAGACAATGAGTAAGGATACATGCGAATATTTCTTATATCTGAGATTCTCAACAAATTTGCGAATCTACAAGATATCTATGAGATATCTTTGAATATATATCTATGCTCTTTTGTAAATAAGGGAACCTAAATCCTAATCTCGACATTTATACATAACTCCCCCTACAATCGAGTAAGGCAAAGTGGTTACAATAGAAACTAGGGTTCTTACTCTTATTGTATTCCTTGCTTTACACAACATATCCAATAAAGATATACCTCGACCTATGTTCTTTATGCTTTGATCCTTGCTTTTCCATAGTAGCACAATGTCCCTGTCCGAAATTTACCCTCACGAGAAACAACAATGAGAGAAAAATCATCAAAACTGCAAAAACCATCAAATTGTAAAAATTATAATGTGGACACAGCTGCAAAATCTAAACCAATTAATAAAATGCAAAATTTCCAAAACACAAGTGAAACGACAAAAATTTAAAAAACAACAAAAAGCTTTATATATATAAAAATTTATATATGTTTGGAAAAATAAGAGGATCAGTATTTTGGTACGACTACAAACTAAATCCAAAATATAAGTTTACTTTGTGTAAATAAGAATTTGATTTTTTGTTTCATATATAATTAGTTAGTTTTGTGATCAATATATATATAATTAGTTTCAATTTTATCAGCTTTTCTTCTTTGTTTTTCAACAAAAGGATTTCAGCAAAAAAAAATCTCGTTTATACATTTTTAAAATTTTTTTCTGTATTAAAAGTGCAAAAAAATTTATCAACAATCCAATAGCAATTAAACTCAATTCCAGATAGAAAATTTGAATCAAATCGATAATTACAAAAAATCTAAAAAATCTAATAATGAAACAAAGGGTTATATTGCAATTTGTTTCAACATATGAAGGATAAAATTGTAAACACGAAAAGTTTTTTTTGTTTGCATAAAAACCTTAACAAATTTAGCTTTATTTAGTATAATATAATGTTTTCTAAAAAGAAATAAAATATTTATATAGTGCCTATTTTATTATATAGCAATTAAACTCCCAGTTTTAACAATTATAAAATTGCTTACTAGTTACTTCCTTTAGTAGCATACTGTTTCTACTAGTTCAGCTCTTCTATCTTCTAAACGTAATCAAGTCAAATAGAGTATTTTTACCAATTATCGCTATACCAAGGAAACATGGCAGGAATTATAAGTATTGTTTTAAAGCAATGGTGGACTCTATTATGGGACATAAAAATAAAAACGAAATCATTTAGTTAACTGTTACAATTGGATTTTAAAGATAAAAAGGAGAAAGGGATATGTCTTGGGCTGTCATAGGCTGCTAATATATATATATATATATATATATATATATATATTGTTTTTGGCAACCAAACATAAAGTAGAAATTTATTTCGTATTGAACGGTCCAATTTGGAGGACAAGAGTTTACATAGAAAAAATCATATAAAAAATGCGAGAACTCCAAGTTAGACAGTGTGCTTGTTGATTCTTCGTGCGCGGTATAATAGTTAGGGTAAAACCTGGGTGATTTCCCCCTAACATCTGAAATTCTTGAAGGAATGTCTAGAAAATAGGCAAGTCATCTGGATTCTAAGTGAGATTAATTAGCTATGCACAATTAGTCTCAAAATGATAGCAGTTTATTCCTCTTTTACGAAGTTCAGTCATCACCTATAGCAAAGCTTCCATCTTTGAATGCAATGGTGACAAACAAACTCCGTTGAAAACACTTTGCCCTGAGTAGTGATACCTTCTCCTCCATATCCAAATAAACCCATCCAAGTCCAGTTGTCGAATGATTTTGTTTCCCAGAGACATCAAGATGACATGCTAATTCATTAGTCTCCCTCGGATGATCGACTCGAAGCATATCAAGTGAAGGATGTACTCTCTCGATTCTTTCCAAGCAAAGTGATCAAGCTCCGCTAATCGTTGGAGCACCCCAACTTCGAACTGACTCCCTTGGAAAATCATTTAATTCCTTGATTTCAATATGAACCATAATATCCATCGGAAAAATATTTTGATTCTCCCTATCTTGTCTCCATAGCTGATTTTTCCAAAATAAGTAATCTATATTAGTATAGACCAAACTTGTTGGAAAATGTTCTGGTCTAATTGAATCCCTACAAAAATCCCAGATTTGAATCACCGACGGACACTCAATAAATACATGATTCATCGTATCTGCCATAGTACCACAACTTTTACAAATCGTATCACAACCTATTCCCCTGTTGACTAGTTTGGTAGTTACCGCCATACTCCCAGTAACTATTTTCCACATAAAATGTTGTATTTTCAGGGGGCATTTTACTTTCCATGTATATGCTTTAAGAGCCTCCATGCCAGGTCCCCAACTGTTTTTATTTATTCTAGATATTTCCACAGAATTTAGGAGTTTGTACCCTAATTTAACCATCTAATGACTTGATTTTGTGTAACGCCAGATTAGACTATCATAAGTAGTTGTCCGACTCGGGTGGATACCTCGAATCAACTCTACATCTTATGGGTTCAAAATGTCGTGTAAAAGCGGCATGTACCACTCCCTCGTCATGAAGTGAATTAATTGTTGAAACTTCAAACTTGGATACTAAACACTTCCCCTCCCACGGATCGTGCCATACAAAAGTATTAATTCTGGAGTCTATCCTTATTCTTATCCCTTACCTGAGTAGTCTTTGAGTAGTGAAAATACTCTTTCATCCAAAAGAAGGAGAGTGCGGTTTTTTGTCATTCAGCGGGTGAACCTTCCTAAAGTATCTTCCACATAATACCCAAGCTACCAGGGAATCCGGAAACTATGCTAGTCTCTATATTTTATTGCTAATAAGGCATCATTGAATTCCTTAAGATATTTAAATCCTAAACCTCCTTCGTCTTTCGGAATGCATAATTTTTCCTATGCAACCCAATGCAGACCGTGATTACATCCATTGGAGTTCCACCAGAATTGGGAAATTGCGTTGGTTTAAGGTTGGTCCATCTCCTCCGTACCAATAATAAAAAAAGTACAGGGTGAGCGAGTCACCTTGCCTTAGTCCTCTCTGAGGAACAATCTTACTAGTTGGTTGCCCATTGGAAAAGGACTTAATATGAGACCAAACTAACACACCACATTAACGATGAGACCTATACCGGACCAAACCCCAATTTAAGTAGGACTGCTTCTAGAAAAGACCATTCTCGCGATCATATGCTTTACTCATATACGTTTTAATAGTCATGAATTCATGCCTACAATTCTGATCTATACGCTGCCCATGAAACATCTCTTGGGCAATGAGAATATTATCCGTAATTAACTTCAATGACACAAAGGCCAATTGAGTATCTGAGATAACATGTGGGCGTAGTTTCTTTAACCTGAAACACAAAACCTTGGAGATGATTTTATATCTCACATTACATAAGCTAATGGACCTAAGTTCAGCCATTCGCTTAGGTTGAGTAACCTTGAGGATAAGGCAAATATTTTTTTCACATTTAACCGCCTATCAAACCTCCATGAATGGAAAAATTTATTAACCAGATCTACCAGGTCCTCCTTCCATAACCCCCCAGTAACGCTGGATAAATAATGTCGTCATCCCATTCGGCTCATGAGCCTTTTCAAGATGCATAGCAAAAATCTCACATATTACTTACTTTCGATTATGTGATCTCCTCAGTTAAATTTTTGTTGATACTATTTGTAATCACCAGATTAATATTTTGAAGCACTCTTGAAAGGTCGCTCACCTTAGTGGCTTTAAATAAATCATCAAAATACTCTATCGCAATATTTTCCATTCCTTCTGAGGATTCCACCCAAGATCCTTGTAGATCAAATAAACTTGATTTGCAATTCCTTGCGCGGCTTTGTTTTGTAGAGGCATGAAAAAATTTGGTATTTCGGTCTCCTTCTTTTAACCATAATTCCTACTCTTTTGTTTCCAATAAATATCATCCTCCTTTAAATGCTTCTTGAAGTTTTCGCTTGATTTTTACAATAATGTCCTGAAGCGCCGAATCATCATTTCGAGCCTCTTCCAACCTAGCCTTTAGAATATCAAACTCCTCCTGTCCAGGGGGACATTATTTTTTCTCCACTATGAAATAGAATTTCTGCAATTATGTATTTTATCGAGAAATCTTGGCACATTAAAATTCTTTGTACGATTCCATCCATCTTCAATGACCTCGGCTAGGACCTCCTTGCCAATCCATCTTTTATCAAAGCGGAAATTTTGTAAATCCTTTCCGGCTTGTAGTTGAAAGTTAAAATTGGCCGGCGATGTGATCCAATTCTCACTAAGTATTCCATCTTCGAAAACCGGGAAACGTTATGCCAATCTGCATTATCGGTCGCTCTATCTAACTTGTACCAGACATTTTGTTGACTTCGTGTTCTTTTCCATGATAATTGGTCCCCAACACACAGAAATTCCGTCATTCCACAATGGCAGAGCATCTTGTTAAAAGGAATAAAAGATGCAACAGACCTCATTTTTCTCTTTTCTTTTCATGATTACCAGTTAATTCATTTAAATCACCTATCATCATCCAAGGATGTGATCTTTGTGTTTTTATTTCAATCAATTTGACCCATAATTTGTAGCGATTCGCAACCACAGGTTCACCATACACAAACGAGATGGAGACTTTATATCCATAGATAGTAGCATTAGTGTCAATAATACGATTACTAGCAAACAGGATACCGGGTTCTACTTCATCACTAAAAAAATAAAACAAGACTACCACTCAATCCAATCTGATCCACCGTATACAACTTATTATAGCCAAAATGAAACAGAATTTTTCTTAAAATAAATAGAAGACTGCTTTGTCTGTGATAAAAATAGAATATCATGTCTAAATTTATTGCATCCCTTAAAGTATCCACTGTCACGTCACTCCCTAAACCTTAACAGTTTGAACTCATTATTTACCTAATATTTTTGATATATTTGATATTTACTCTCTACACATTGACAGTTCCAGCTCTCTAGACCATTGCTTGCTGATATTTTTGATATTCCTTTTTTATTTTAATTATGTAAGATCAATTATCTTATTATAAATCTTATTTTTCACCAATTTTTATCATTTTTCATACTTTATAAACAAAGGTTTGTTTCTTTTAATTTGGATCGAGAAAAAACATTTTTCTACTACAGCTTTTGTATTAGCCTCTAGAACTCTTATGTATAATTTTATTATTTTTTAGAGAAATTGTGCCAAAAATAACTCATTTATTTGATAAAAAATCCCTGGTTCTCGTCTTTATGACTTTAATATAAAAATTATTTTAGACTACAAAATGAAAAAGAAAAGTATTTAGCGTTTTAATTATTTAACTAGAGGGGAAAATGTCAAAAAAATCCCTAATTTTCAAATTTTGGCCAAACAAATCCCAATTTTTCATTGAAGCCAATTTAATCCTCAATTTTTAAAATTTGACCATTAAAATCTTAAACTTTCGTTGACCAAGCAAAAAAGAACCAACGAATGTCAACCGTTAAATCAGATTTAACTTCCGTTAAGTAGGAATCAACGTCGTTTTGAGAGTTCAAAACGACGTCGCTTTACGTTAATTAAATCGAAAACAAAAAGCAAGATTTACTAAACCAATACTTGAACCGCCAACCTCACATAAATTATTAAATTAATTTATAGAAATGTGAAACTAATTAGATGTGTGAGTAATCAATTTTCAGGAAAGCTAAGTAGCCTAGTTGGTAATGCATGTATGTGCTATATGTGAGGTAAGGGTTTCATGTCTTGCTTTCGTGAATCATTTTTTTCCTGTTCAACGTAAAACGACGTCATTTTGAAAGTTATGAATTTCTAGTAATAAAAAAACAAAAATATAAAAGAAATAAGAATATGAAAAATAAAAAATGGTGAGGTACATTGATGAATTTTATTAAACAAATTCATTGTAGAGTTTAAAAATATAGTGAGTTTTGAATTACGAGGTGGAAAAGAAATGAGATGATGTGGAACGCTAAAAGTAAAAAAAATAGAGTGTTGAATAGAGAAACCATTGTAGATAGTTTTACCGTAGAATCTCTTATATCTTCTACTACAGTTTAACCCCGCGCTACACACGGTGGAAGGAAAGGACTATTCTAGTCCTAAACTCATCCAAAGTTGTTACGGGATCGATACACCTTGAACCACTTTTAATCACCATTTATCAAGATCACACATGATGAAACTAAGCATAACAATAAGAACACACAAAAGATTTTGTTAACCTTGAGTTCACCCCTTGGTGTGAGGAAGTTACATCACAGGAGAGAGAAATCATGTCTCTCATCCTTTCCACTATAAGTGATGTTCACCGCAGATTACAATCACCTTCTCACGGCTACTCACTCGGCTAACAACCTAGCATGATCTCTCAAGAAAAAGGAAGAAGAACAAGAACAAGAGAAGATGAGATAATCTAGAAGAAACCCAAGAGAGACTCTATTACCAAACTCTCTCTCTCTCTCTCTCTCTCTCTCTCTCTCTCTCTCTCTCTCTAGGACACTAAGAACTCGCTCTTTGTTGTGGCTTAGCTTGAAAAAAATAAGGGAGCAAAGTATACATACTTAGGGTTATAATGAGAACCTTCTGTTTTAATCAGAGGCTTCATTTATGCCCAAACTTTCTCCAAAATGCACAACTTCAGCAATGTCCTTTTGGAGAGTTTTACCAGGTTTTCTCCTTCCACGACTTCACAAAGCTTCACCAGATTTGTGAACAAAGTTGTACCACACTCACCAAACTTTGGCATTAACCATTTTTCATCTTCTTCTTGTAACTCTTCCTTCTCCAATTAAGATTTAAGTTGGATCATAAATCAACAAACTTCACCTTGATGCAACCTTGAAGCTACCTTTGAAACTTTCCCCTTAGAGCCTTTGAATCCCAACTCTAACCTTGGCAAAATCAACCTCCAATAACATGCATAATTAACCTTTATGCAACCACCACTTCAACACATCCTTCTCTTGAAATTTGCGTTCGCCATCAACGCATCAAGCTGTAAATTACCATACAGCTTCATTCAGAACAATGTATTCACTTGTTCTTTAGCACAATACCAGCACTCAATACATTATTTTGCCACTCTCATCATGCGTTGATCTATTTTATAGCTTTGATCCAAGTATGCGCAGTTAAAAGCTATATAACTAACATGTCATTTAACAGCACTAATATGTTTTACTCAACATCTCTTCATAAACTAAACCATTTACGAGATGTACAATCACATAGATCCTATCGTGGCTTCAATCAAACACCTGTTTTAGTGATTGTGGTTAACCTTTCATTCTGTAAACCTGATTCGCCTTGTCGACAATCTGTATCAGCTCATGCACATTGATTTTAGAACTAGAAAATTCTTTGAATCATAAGCAGAAAACAAGAAACATGTTTGTTTCTATCCTCAACCAATCTCTGATTCAACTTGTAGTACCATCTCAAACAACTTTCACTTAGAAATGTATTAACAACGTGAGGTTGTGTATACAACCTTCTGTCTAATTAAATCAGCCTTGAACTCAACATTTAACCCCTAATGACTCTAACATAACACACTTACAACTCCACCTTGTTGTTGAGACAATTTCCAAACTCCTTGTCACATTCACCAAGTGAAAAACAAGTACTCACAGCTTGTTACTCACTGCATGTATTCTTTAATCATGTCTCTTACTCACAAAACCTTGTGATACACCTGAGACACTTCATGCACAACTTCTTTCAATCAAAACCTGAGAATATGATGTGTTTGTTAAGCTGTTATAAACCTGCAACACAACACCAGTATGTAGAATCCACAAAAAACTTGGTATCATCATCATAATCCTTCTCAAATTTGCTGATGGTAAATGATAACTCGTGTTACTTTCATAACCATCTCTTGGACTCCATAAGATGACATGTTTTCATGCGAGATGCATTATCAGATAAAACTATCTTGAAGTGAAACTCCTTAAGAAAACTCTTTCATAAATCATATTACAATTACTCTAGTAATCATATTACAATTACTCCAGTAATCAAAATTTCGAAACTTGCAACTTTCCAAGCTTCAACCATCTTGAATTCATTTTATTTAAGAGCCTCCCAAATAATTTGGTTTGTAATAATAAGACTGATATGACCACCAATCTTCCCTCAGACCGGAAATCAAAAGACCTTTGATATCTCCTTATGCAATAACTAACATGAATCCCTTGTGTATACCGATTTTCAAATAAAGAGTACACGCCGTCTGACACCCAATTTCAAGAAGATATTCAAAGTACACTTAAGACTCAATCAATTGCAAGGTAATGCTTATACAACTTCCAAAACAAAATATGTAGACTCTCAAACCACAAATAACAATTTTCTGATAAATCAAACCCTCTTGAGCCTTAAAGATCAAAACAAACACAAGATACCCTCTAAAACATGACTCCGCCTGGAAGTTAACACATTGTCATCTCAATTGCTCCTCCTAGAATAATTAACCATCCAGAAGTTTTTGTCTTTTAACTTCAACCTTCATTTCATAAAACTAAAGTCCATCAATTCGTATGTGCTCTTCTCATTAGACATGTGACTTCTTGTCGTATAGACTTGATTCATTGTTTGAGTTTTATGCAAGAACTAAACACCAGCTCCATCATGCTACAACCACTGAACTTGTCCTCTACACTTGAATATCACAATAACTCTTTAATTTGATTGAAGCTTCTATGTTTTCTATGTTTGGTATTACTCCACCATACTGATTGCCTTAGATGAATCTCTTTGATGAGTTTTAACTTATTAAAGTTTAAGATATCTTGACCCATTCATATACTCCCTTGATTTCTACCATTAAGAGTTTCAATCTTCTGCGTTACTCTCAAATGCCTCAGAGTTGATAATTCTAAAAACATTCACAGAACAAAACACATGAGTTTGTTTGATAGAAAGATGTTCCCAATGATAAGGTAAATTTAACAAACCGTAAACCATAAGAATTCAATCTAACCAATAGCCAAAACTTAACCCTTAATTAGATCAGCTCCCAGTTGACATTACCAGTTCGGTTTAAGCTACACAATCACATTGATTACCTTCACCTAAAGGCAAAACTCCACTTTGATGACAAACAATTTGATTTGCTACTCATTATCAATGAAACCTCATGCTTTTTTTTAACCATGTCATTCTAACAAATGATTTATTGTGCATACATCAAGACCTTGAGTCTTCCATACATGAACTCTATTGTGACCAAGTTATCTTATCTCCTTTGAAATCATAAACCATCCTCATTCAAACTTTGTTTATGTATCACTAATTTTACCATCACCAATACCACGAGTTTATCATTCTTCTAACACACTTCATTGTGTCACACCAGCTCCAACTTGAGCTTGAATTAGTTTCTTTAATATTTTTCAGAAACTGCTTGCTTCTATATAACACAAGAGTCTTATGTCGTAGCAAACCATTGGTTGTAATTGGCGCATATGCTCTATGCACCCAACTTATACAGCCTTAAGATCACAAGTTTATGATCAAGATTTCATAAGTCTTCTTATAAACTTTACAACATCAGTTGTTTCAACATAAAAACACATATGTTCTAGCAAGCAAGTGATGCTCTAGCAGTTTTAATCCATGTAACTTCGCTGCTACAAGCTTCATGATGATCTCCTTTGAGCCTTAATCATCAAAGCTTCATAAATTCAGAAGAATCTAACATAACAATGAGACTGAGACAGGCCCTACAAAACATATTTCCTCAAATCTTAAACCCCTTTAGTGTCCATAACATGTCTTGTTTCGAACAAGTTAGCCTCATCTTGTTTCATATCTATCTGCACTTTCTTTATAACCCGGAATCTTGAAACTTCAACTGATAAACCCAGCCATCAAAAACATAATTCTCGTTTCTAAGGCATCCTTTAGTCATGAGATTCCCAAGTATGCTATCACTGGCTTGATAAAAGAAAACGCTCAAACACCCGCACCATACGATCCTCTACTCACATATTTAACCAAAGCAAAAAAATTAAACACAATACAAACTTTGATTGCTCCCCTGTAAAACCAGTATATCACCATGTGTTATGTCGAGATTTTGATTCCCTTTTGAATATGTAGACCATGAGCACACACTGAAATGACTACACAAATAGTCGTCGAGATACTCTAACCATTGCAGCGGAAACCGACTATTTTCCCTTTAGATTTGAGCCTTGAGAATTGATTAAACAACTCTGATTCATGGCCCTGAGTCAAACAACCATGTCTCAAATCCCTTATGAACGAAAATCCAACATTGATCAGTGAAATTCATCACTCACACATCATTTCTCAAGCTAACTCCAATAATTGCATAACAAGAACAATATCCCTTGTCCTTATTTCAGTCTGTTAATCTCATCTCGCATCATCAACCATGCAAATCTTTGGATTGGATTCCATATTGATGCAAAACTGACTAACCGTTGAAGGAAAAAACCTGCAGATTTTCAGATTTCATAAACCCAAAAATTCTTTTATTCTAATTGGATCTGCTCTAAGAATCTTCTCTCCTTTAACTCCGAATCTTCAACAAAGGACAACTGCTATCTTCTGATACCACTTTTTATGTGATTGATACACTTTGAACAAGTTTTAATCATCACTTATGAAGATCATACATGAAGAATCTAAGCATAAAAGCAAGAAGACACAAAATATTTTTTTGACCCTTAGTTCACCCCTCAGTGTGAGGAAGTTACATCGAGAGAGAAATCAGGTCTCGAAGAAGAAGAAGAAGATGCTTCCCGTATCGATCAGGATTCTCGCGACCTCGAGGTATCTGATGACGAGGTCGATTACGACCGGATCGTTGTGCAGTTTGTCGAGTCTGACAGTCTCATACTCCTCGAAAGTGATCACGTTGTATATGACGTCGTCGATTTGCGCAAACCAGTTTGTGCTTGTCTTAGCCTTACGGTGATAGGCCTTTATCGACGAGACGGTGTCGCAAAAGAGCTGGGTTCCTCCGATGATCATATTTACTCTGCGACGGTTGGCGTTGTTGCCTCTGTCGTCAGGTTTTCTTCCGCGCTTCGCGTCCGACCGGGCAACATCACGTGGGAGTGTTTTGTTGGTTCCGAGTTGACGGTCAGCATCGTGTATCAGGTCTTTGACGCTGGTCACGGCCGAGAATTCCCCTGCGAGCAGTTTTGTCGCAAGTCTCGCTCTGAGAACCTTGCAGTTTGCGGTGGAGTGACCTTTCGTCTGATGGAACTGGCAGAAGACGTTATCGTTGTAAGACGCGTTCCGTGTCCAGGTATTCCCCGAAGTTCTCCCCTGTTCAGATTGGGAGTTAACGGCGTAGTTGTGCGCACCTTGGAGGTCTTCTCCCTCGTGGTGGACGTACTTGTCATTTCGGGGAGTTTTCTTTTTCGCTTTCTGTTCTGGGACAGAGTCTTTCGAGGACACCTTCGACATCTTATGCTTCTGTGATAGGACCTTCATCTCTTCTTCGATGATTACGAAGTCTGTTGCTTTGTGAAGTGCGTCCTGGATCGTTCGTGGTTTCTCGAGGGAAATCCACTTTCTTAACTTAGACTTGTGCCAGAGAGTTTTGCGAAGGGCGTCTACTGCGACCCTGCCGCTAATNGCCAGAGAGTTTTGCGAAGGGCGTCTACTGCGACCCTGCCGCTAATCCCGCTGACTCTCGACATCACCAATTTTAACCTTGTCATGAAAT